>JAQGAH010000975.1:0-20677 GCA_034696885.1 Lepidocyrtus paradoxus | reverse complement strand
CTATAATCACAATTAATATTTTAAGTGTAAATCGAAAAATGAATGTATTAATGTCATGTTAGTGTAATTTGCCTTTTTAAGGGAACTTTCTGACAATAAACTCCTATTATTATTATTATTATGTACACTTGAGACAGGGACTTGATGTTTTATAGAAAGGACAGTAAAAATTTCCTCGAGTGGAATCCTGAATTTAGGTAGTAGGGTACCAGCACCCAGCCAGCGTTGGTACATAAAAGCAGAGGCATTACGTAAAGTGCCCTAGTTCTCCACTTTCATCAGAACCCGATACCCATTCACATTATTTAAAGGGTCACATGGGCTTCCTTCTTTACAACGTCTTGTGTTTAAAAATGTAAATGGGCCATTCCCAACTCTTTTGGAAAAACAAGAGGCGTTTGATTTTTATATGGTGATGATTCTGATGGTTGTAGTGATACAGCGGGGAAAGTTGGTTGAAGTCAATCAGCAGAATATCATCACTATAAATAAGCAAAAAGGGATAAATTCAGTATCAGTGGTGGAGAAGTCTGGGAACTTTGACTTTTATCGGTACAGGCTTCAAAAATTGAAAGTGGAGAAGTCGAGCTGCAACACAATGATAGTTGTTAGCATCAAGTTTCAATGGCTTGAATTGCTCCAGTTTCAAGGATATAACAAGGTTGGACATTTTATGGAATGTTTTGAAGAGCTTTCACTTCATGTCGTCTCCTGCATTGATATATCATTTCCACCCCCGCAGTATTTGCATATTCTGCCGACACATTCCGTAACATACAGTACCGTTCTATGGACGGGTGATTACTATAGACGTACCGACAGGGATAAACTTGATTGGATAAATTGAGACATCATCATCAGTTGCGACTCCAAGCTCTGTAGGTCTCTTCAAACTAAGCCAGGCAGTAGAATAAGGTTTGGCTTGTGGTGAAGGGAGAATAAATTTGAGGCTGAGCTATAAGGGTATAATGGGAGGCTGATGACGACAGAAAAAAAAGGAAATCAAAGAGAAAACTGTTGAAATAGTAATTTATGATGTGTGTATGAGCAGTTGAGCCTCTCCTCACTCCTCATCTCCCACAGCGATTTGTTAACCCTTTGATGCAATCAACGTTTTATAATGGCCTAAACCTGCCCCTGTCGCTCTTTATGATGGAGTGAGTTTCTGGTTTACACTCTTTGTTTTGGACGAGCTAACGCCAGCACGTTTTCATGTGGCGTGTGGAATATTATGATATACAAGAGAGGAACATGTTTCAAGAGTTAATGTTGGCACAAGGCGACTATAAATCTGTATTTGATCTGAAACTACTACTTAAACTTTAAAAAAAACTTGTCCATATCAAGTTATTGCAAAACAAAATTTAGAGCCTCCCAACTTTGTATGTTTAGTTTTTTGCGCAAAATTTTAAAAGGAGTAAAGTAGACAGTGCAAAGTGGACTTTATTCTCTTTGGACCAGCAGCACTTTCTCTAGTTGGAAATGCGTGTCGATGAACTGTCCAACAAAGCTTTTTGTTACATTTTCGCCTCCCAAATAAATCGGCCTCTTGAACATATATCAATTGGAAACGTCATCTAAAACTGCAGGCAGCCTTTTCCTTCCATTCCATTGGATTTGTTCGTTCACTCCCCTCTCACAGTGTTTTTTTTTATAAAAAAATATTGATTTCACATTTGTCAAGGCATAGACCCAGGGCCGTCAAACCAACATGTTCAATTTTCTTGGAACTTTAGTCCGTCAGTGCTTTAGAAATCCAATCTAGTTTCGATGTAGGGATGTAAACGTGTGCGAATGTAGGGGACAGGAGGGGAATTGAAGGTTGAAAATCGGATTTTTGGGGTTTCTCCGATATTAAAATACTCCATGACCTCATCGTGTGTGGGTTTTTGCATAAAAATATTCGCTAACGTTGGCATAAAGTTTCTACATTCCAAGTCATTGCATATCATTTCTAAGCAAATTGAGTAGGTATTTAACCAAACACGAGTACTCCGTTAGCCTTGCCCCTAATCATGGTCGCTAAGTCTGAAAACGTTCAAAAGTTTATTGAACTTCATTAGCCTGTTTACAACAGGCGGATTATTTTCAGCGCGTGGGGTCCTTGGGGCATTTCTGCAATTCATTTTAAATTAAAAGGCCCTTCCTAGTAATGTCTGGTTTACTTGTCAGCAAAGATGATTGAATACAAAATTGAAGGTCTAATAAACATCTTGTGCAAACAAAATAATCAAAGTACAAATAAATCATCATCGCTATTACATAAGTGCTTTCGCTATTGGCTGATCGTGAGTATGGGACTTTCCTTCTTGGAAAAATACACACTTTAATCAAAACAATTGACAAAATGTCCTTGAGCAATGGAGACTAAACCTTGCCAAACAATTTGTTTCCAGACTGTTTGAAAAAATTGTAAACTAAAAATGATTATGGTTAGAAAAGACACTTAACCGCATCCATTCCCCATAATAGTTTCGCTCTGCTGTTGTTAAAACCACGTGTCCCAATTCTGAGGTCACTTTATATAGTCTATAAATTACTGGGAATGGACACACTATCCACAGATAACATCAACAATTTTAAAGTAACCAATTTACAGCTATTATCTTCCCAAGGAAGCATGCATAAACGGGCAAAACAGAGAATCCGAAAATTTCCCATTTCCCATTATATTATACTTTATCCAACTCAATTTAACAACTTCAAGGACACAAGCGTGGTCATAAAAGTGGGACGGAAATGAAAGAGAGCATAAGTCCTTTCCCCACTACTGGCTCCCCACAATGGATGAAACTGATTTGGAACTGAATTTGAAAAGGAAAAGTGGAAGGCACGTAGTCAGGAGTCAGCATCTTAACAACATGAATGACCATGACCGGAGGACATTTTATGATGGACGAATGGCTCTCCTTCAAAATTCCTTTTTATTATCTCCAGCTCAACTGACATTTCATTCTCAAGACTTGTCTCCGGACAAAGAATGAGGAACATCTATAAAATTGCTTAAATGGCTATTTTTCCCATTTTAGCTCCTCCACTCTGGTGGAATCCTCATGCACTTCAAACCGTAATGAAATGAATTTCTTTATGGCCATAAACGATCCTCCCTTTTCGGTCAACAAAACTTAAAAAAATGCAATACAAATATAAGTGGGACGTTTGTGGAGTAAATAAAACTTTGGCCTTTTACACAAATCCTGAGATTTTCTTTGAAAACGAGAAACCAGACAGAGCCAAGAGTAATCTTATATGCACATATTAAGATTTATGCGGTTTAGAGAACTAAATAAACTATGTAATGATATAATAATGGTAGTTAGTGAAAGCTTCCATATATATACAAGATGAAAGGACCGACATCCCTGTCCAGACCGCTGACCGCTCGCAATATCAGGGAGATTGGGGCAGTTCATTCGTGCATCATCTTGTCAGTTCCAATTATAGTTTCCCCATTTTCTTTCAACTTTCTCCGCATTTCCTCCTTAAAATCCAGAGCCCCCATTTAAAATGAAATCAGTACCGCACTCCAAGCCGAGGAGGACGTGCATCTAGTTACAATCTACAATATGAAATCAGAGCCCCTTATCTTGTTGATGCACAAAATAGGAAATCCAATAAATATTATTGCATGGGGAAACCACAGAGATATCCCTGTCTTGAGGGTTTCTGACTTGAGTTGCAGCTATCATAAAGAACTAGTCCACTCGGAATATAACTTTTTGGAGGAGCGACTCCTCCAATTTGGAGGAACGTCTTTGGAGGAAAACCCAAACCCAAGCAGATGGAGTCTTATGTGGTCGTCGTCAATGTAAAATGTATAAAAAAAATCCAGTTCCAGAGCATCGCACTGCAAGTTTATGAGGTGACTTATTTAAGATTCCGCTGGCATCCCATTCCGTCTGCATTTAATACTGGTCGCATTTCCTGCACTAGGGGAGGGGAAACTGAAGGAAGAGGATAGTCACTACAGTTTACTTTATCATTTGCTAAAATGCGCTCCTTCCCTCACTCTAGTTGAGCATCTTTTCCCGTAAAATCCGGATGTCAAGCTTATTGTAGCTTTCCCGTCCCTTCGTTCGAATTTGATATGATGGTTGGGATGCCGCAAGAAAAGTGAACTTTTGAATTTTAATGAGGCAATTCTATAATATAGTCTTGAAGACAGCCTTCTTATAGGAAAAAATAGACATAAGCTTAATACAAACTATTACGTTGTCTGCGAATCTATAACCCTCCAATGTTGTACCTATTTATATACAGCGTTGGTAAAAACGCGCCCCTGTACAATGCTAAGACCATCAATGCCTAACCGACCAAGTGACGAAGACATTTGAGTGAAAACGGGAAGGAGAAGTTGAGGTTGTTTTTGTATTTCATATACATTTTTTTTTTGAAGAAAGCAGATTTATCTTTAACAAAGTACAAGACTCTCAGTAGGGTGGATATATGAACGTGATGGGTCAAAAGAGTGGATCACGATCCTTCATATGACAGCACCAGTTGTAGTGACAGTAAAGTGACGGGGATGGTGTACAAACAGATAGCTGCTGCGTTTGAAACGTTTTGGGATGAAAGCTGGGGAAATCCTTAGATTTACTTACGTACAACTGAATTTGGAAATAAATTGGAAGCTCTATGACATCGTGATCATCTTTTCTTCTCAGAGATATACACATATTTGGAAAATGTTTCCAAAAACTGGGGGTTGATGGACTAGCACAAAAAATTGCAGTTGGGAGAATGGATCTGGAGAAGTTTTGTTTTAGAATTGGATGACTATATGAGATTGGAGTTGGAGGTAGGTATGCAAACAATAAAAAATGACAAGTGTAAGATAGGCTTGTCATTGAAGAATTCATTTTCACGGATATCGTCAAACGGATTTATTTTAACATCAAACGGATAGTACGATTCGCGAAAAATAAAAACGTTTTTGAAGCTTTCTTTTGAGCCGAGCAACACCCTTTGCTCTTCTTCAGGAGTACCAGAAATTGTTAACAGAAAATGGAATGAGTACACAATTTTGAGTTCATTTAAACTTGCCATTCTTATCATTTTCTATTTCATACATTTTTTCTATATATGATAGCAATTGATTACACCGCATTTTTATATTACCCTAAACCCATTTCTGGTGTAAAATCGGTTTATAGTTTTATTTTAATGCGTTTTGAAAATTTTTCACTTGGGTTTGAATTCTTCATCAGCTTTACGTATAAGCCTACAGCACTGGACATTAGCAGATCTGACTAGATACATCATACCCCTTACAAAAATTAATATAATATTGGCCTCTAACTAATTCATAATTGTTCGTGCTGTAAAATTAAATCGATCGGTTCTCAGTTCTCATTGCTAAACCTATCTGTACAAGGTATTTTGCATAGTCAACGTGCTAAACCCAACACTACTTCTGAAACAAGGTAGAAACCATTGAGCCGTTTGTTTTCATCTGTGGTTTCCGTACTGGTTTTTGAATTAGGCTTCGTTACCCCACGCCGCTCCACAAAGTTTCTCAAAAAGCTCCAGCAAAACATTGCAAACCACGCACATCCGCAAAAGGAACGTACTTTCCACCCTATGGAACTACAACTAGAGCAAAAGGGATATGGAGGTGATTTTTGTTCTGGAATAAACCAACTAACGCATCTATCCTTTTGAAAAAGGGGCCTCTACTACAAAGCATCTTTCATCTACACCTTCCCCTACACATTATTATGAATGATCATGATCATGATCATCATTTCCATTCCCAGCTTTCCTCGCCATTTTATCCCAATTGGAGCTATATGGAGCTGAAGATCGAGTAGCTCAACCCAGACCACGTAAAGGAGGCGAAGCCGCAGTTCCACATAACATCATCAAATATCCTGCACAATATTGCAAATCAGAGTGAAAGAGGAGTCAACGCTCCTCCAACTACCACCACAAACATTACTACTTATCTCATGTCCTCCACTTTGCAGTTTGTACAAATATCCACCAACAACAACTCATAGACTCGAGTCATCATCTCATGATCAATACAGAATGCCTACACAAGAAAAAAAACTATATATAAACGGATTCCGCTAATAGTAAAGAACCCTTTTGACTTTATGCCTTGACTCCTTCCTTACTTTCTCTTCCTCGTTTCCCCAGAATTCCGAAACCAAAATGTTGGGCTTGATAGTGAAACACCGAGTTTTATATGAATAGATCCAGTCGAGACAAACAAGAGAGGTGAGATTTCATTTGGCATTTGGAGATCAAAGTAAATTCGACGTTGTTTGTGGAAAATCTCATTCCAGCTTTCATACATGGGATGATGATGGGAAGCGAGAACCTTCTTGATATCCCCCATGCATATGACTATTTCCCAGCCAAACTTTATTTTCTGTTTTGACTCTCCAAGCTGTAATCTTAGACTAGGGGGATCCCTATATAATATCATCTGGATTCCGAACAAAACCTAATAAGTTTGCTTTGGCTCGTCAGGAAAACTTTTACAAACATATGCATATGAATGTTTATGATCGAGTGGAGTATGGGCAAAAATAAAACAAGAGAACCTTTTGTTACTGAGCTATTCCAGGAATTATATTTCCAATCCAATATTGGTTTTTAATACAAGTTATAAAGGGAAATCATAAACGTATCAAATTCAACATAATGAATCCCGTCGTTTAGCATTCATTGGCCTTTCACACTTTTCTATGGAGTTCAAGCAACTATTTTACGTTTCAGACGTAACCACTCGGCCCTTTAGGTTCAGGCGAAAGTATTTTAGAGTTTGGTAGCAATAAAGAAGTTAAACAATAAGCAAAATTCTGCTCTATACCTGCACTCAGTTCTCTGTAAAATTAGGTAGTTATGCGTGAGTGGAACTAAAGGTTGGAGTTGGAACATGAAAACTATGAAAAGTCTCTGCAATAGTCAGTCAGTTTGAGTCTGAATGAGACATTGAAGAGCGCAACGTAGGATAATTGTATGAGGCTAAGTGAGGAAAATAGGAATGGTCGGGTTGTAAAATGAAAATATCAATTTTGCAAAAAAAATAGTAAGCAAGTGTGTTTTACGAGTAGAATATTAGTGTCCATGCTACAGCAATACGATAATATCAGCCTTCTCATATATTTGGCCAACTTTTCTCCCCATTTTCATTGTAAAGACAAGGGAAGCATAAAATAATAGAAAAAAACTAACCCTTGTTTGCTTTTATATCTCTCTTTTCTTAAAGGATTTCCAAATTTATACACTCGCAAGTTGTTCGTTACTCTCGAAAATAAGTGTCTAGCTTTCCTACAAAATGAGCAAACTTTTCAAATAAATAAGTGCCTTCTGTTGGATAAAAAAGTCATGTGTTTATAGATTTTCATTTGTCGAGTCGTAAAAAACTAAGTTTGTTATTTTGGGGAAACTTTCTCCTCTCCTATGTTCTCCCCTTCAAGTGGATGCCCAGCCAGACCGGGTGTGTGCTGGTGTGGACGTAATCTTTTCTTTCCATGTGGATGCTTTTCCCAATTCAAATGTTGGTTTTGTTAATAACTGAACGCGCGGTATGTTCATAATATTCTGGTAATATTTATAAAAACTGAAAATCAAGAGAGGAATCGGGATTTCTGCTTGAAGTCATTTGTATTTTGTTAAAATATTGGTTTGCAAAAATAGGTAAAGTCCAAAAACAAAAAAATTGTGGCATGCCCAGCCATTCACAATTAATGACTCACCTGCGTCCATACTTGTACGATATCCGCCTTTATTAAATTATGTTATCAATGTACTTGAATGTTGTTTGTGGGTCATCATCATCATCATCAACCTCAATACACAAAACATGTTCTGCCTTTTAATCCCATTTGTAATTTATTCCATCCTCCTTAATAAAGGGGATTTAGATATAATTTTCGTGCTTTTTATGTGAATGCCCCGATTTATTATCTAAGTAAGAGTTCAGATTTAATTAGATAACGAGGAGGATATACGACAACAAGCACAAGTACCAGTACAACTTCTCTAGGCCGTACAGAGACCACGGCACGCCTCTGGCAGTGGATATATGATTAAGTGAACAACAACAAAGTTGTTTACAGTACAACGCATTGTTGACTTTTACTGTTATTACTAGAGCCATTTAGCCTGTCTGGAGAAAATCGACCCTTACCTGGAATAGGAATCCCTCATATTAGAAACCATACCATGTCTATTTGTGTCTAGAGTCGATCACATAGTCCATAGCCACATGATGAAATCGTTTCCCATTATATTTTATGTTATTATGGAACGCTAACAACCACTATCATTCTCTGCTGTTCCATAAATAGAAAGCAGTCAATGCTTCAATCTTATCAGTGGAATGTCAATAAAAGCTGAAGCTCTATTAGGAAGCGATTCCTAAACACGCATATACGCACATGAATGAGAAGGTGTTTTATACCGTAATTTACTATTTATGATAGAGTGAACACCATTTTATCCCATTCATCGACGAAAATAGGATGCTATTTTTAAAAATTGGATTAGTTCAAGTACCTAACTGAGCAAAGTGCAAAATGAACACCAAAAGTCAACCTAGTCTGGGAGAAGCATTGTCTAAATATACTTATGCTTTGATGCTTTCACCGTTCCATACTTTAAGCCGTTGTTAATGATTCGAGAAACTAACAAAAGCCGCTTTTGTACTTTGCAAGTCCTATGCTAATTGCATTATGGCTCTTTATTCAATACTTTTACCATTCAGTTTGAAATGGCCTGAAAGAAAAAAAGGGTTTTCCGCGAATTTCATATGAATTAAAAGGAAAATGGTGTCGACAGTGGTGACAGTATACAATTGACACAAACATTGAACAAATTACTAACAGTCTTTTTTACAAAACTCAAAGGGACCATAGACGTTCGTCTGGCTGTCCTTCAGGCTTCAGTCTTGTCATTAGTGAGACTGACGCAAAGCTTGAGTCGACCTCTACCCTACCACAGTTTGCTGAACCAATAAGATTACCCCGTTCTATTTATATCCTTTGCTGCTCAACCAAAAAAAAAGTAACAAAAGAGATCAATCAAATGAACGTCAACAAGAGCGAAATTAAATTGAATTCCTTTTATCAACTCCGTCCACCATTCCCAACATGTCCCCACAATAGAGAAGTAGGAGGACGTGGAGAGGAAACCGTTGAAGCGACTATAATCCTCTACTCTTCCACTACAAATGGAACCCATGTCTCCTAATACTAAATACTCAGATTGACTGCATTCTGCAATAGGGAGCTGATGATACGTGTAGAAAGCTAAAATGATGCAGATCCGCCCCGGACAGGATGTCGAATGTCGATGAAGCACTTGAACTTCAGCGGACGAAAACGGGCATAAACATTATTCTAGAAGAGCTCAACTAGACACAGATAAATGAGTGGAATAGACATGGACGGCTCCAAATTAGTTACTCAGAAATATATATGTTCATATCCTTCTCTCATTTAGTGCACTTTTTTTTATTTCCATCTTGTTCACTATCCTGTCGCTCAATGAGAGAACCCGCTGCTGGGCATGTTGGCAATGATGAGAAAAGAGTTATAGCCATTCACTAACAAGTTAGTTTCCCCGTAATTGAGCATCGTCTTAGCATTTCTAAGAAAGAGAACTACAAGAGGGAGATGTGGTCAGTCACTGCTCATCATCTGGAAAGGGTGAAAAAAATTCACATGGAGTTAACTATAACTATGTATATCTTACAAGCTTCTTTTTCTCCTCTTTCTTTCCTTCCAAACCATTGTTTATAAAAAATCGAGCTCCTTCATTCCCCTTTTTAGACTCGTTTGTATGTACTCCTCATGCATTAGATATTCCTTTCGCTTCCCCTTACCAGCACTACTCCAGGCTATTTGCACTTTCTCCCTTGTTTCTAGCTTTTTTCCCTTCACATTTCAGTGTAGTTTCCCTCTAATTTTAAGATTTAGAGGAGGCTCATGCCCACTGTCTTTCCTTTTTTGGCTCAACTCATTTAGCAAGAATAGCACTAGTCATTTGGCAACTCACATGCTTACACTCACAATACAATACAGTAATATATTTATACCTATTACAAAGAAAGTGTTCATGTATGAGTACCTAAACACGTGTGTGATTTGGCTACTTCTTGTGTACGTAACTATTGCGTAGTAGGCGTAGGCATTACGTAATATTCTTTAGTAAGAAACAATTTTTCCAGAGAAAAAACATAATTTTTCACTTTCTCTTTCTCCGTTTGCTTCACCGGTATTTCTATTCTTAGAAAGGAAAGACGCTATGTACATTGGTTGGTGTATATAAATTATTTTAAAATTTACGGATACAGGTTTGAAGTTCATTCGAGCAGCATTTCTAATTTATGGGGGTAGTGGCACGTGACTATTATTTTATTTTTCCATTACTTCCGCATTCCCACTGATGTGGAAAGGGGCAAGAGGTAGGTAGCCCTGTGCATTTCGAAACTTTTGACGTGTTACTTCCACTCCCAACAATTACAAAAGTTTCCTCCTGATTTGCCAAGCACGTGTGTACAGATCCGCTCGGAAGGTTATGTAACTTTAGTACCTAAAGTAAATTATTCAGCTTTTAAGTGAATAATTTACTTTTATGAGTCGGAAAAGTTAACTGATTGGAATTTAATGCTGAATCAGCGAAGGCAATATATATCCTCGATGACTAGTTTTTCCAAGAACAGGGTTACACACCAAAATTTCACACTCCATGTACAGGATTAGCACATATCCTCCATATCATATTGGAAGCGTATATTCTATTCAAGGTTTGTTTGTTGTGCACCTTCAGACTTAACTGTACCCTGAATTTGCAAACACAAAACCGAACAAAATGTTGGAAAAGACTAAATCACTCAACTAGGAAGTAATTAGCGATTCACTAAAGGAATTCTCAGTACTGCATTGACTTTTACTATTGCATTTCCTTTGCTGGTAGAGATTGACATATTTTCATTTACATTAGAGATCCGTTTTTGATGATTTGATAATTCGAACGTACTCGGAAGGCATTCAGAATCTGCCTTGGAGTTGGAGATAAAATAGACTATTCAAAATTAGTATGACTACGTGGAATACAGACGGAGACGATTCTCAGAACTGCTAGTTGGATGAGTAACGGATGGCAGGAAAAGACGGAGAAATCAAAAAACCAAGTTGAAACTACAGCCAAACAAGGTAGGATAGAATATAAAACTAAGACTTTGTTAATGCTCCGACGGCTTCATCTCAAATATTCAGTGTGCTTTCTCCAGCCTGGGCGGAATTAAAAATTGAATTCTATTGTTCGCACAATTCACATCAATTCATTCCTTATCATCTGGGTTTGTCTGAAGTGGAACGTGTGATAGAGCTAGAGCTAGAGGTGGTGCATATAGTGACTGCACCCCCGTTCTCTACAATATTGAATTAAGAATTTTCACCAGAGGAAAAAAATTGCGAAAGGAAAGGCTCCGCACGGTTCTTTTTTTTGTTCGTTTCTTTCATTCAATTATCGAGCTCTTACAAGAATTTCCTTTGCTGATGTAAACTAAATGAAAAGGTATGGATTAGAGGCTTAAAACTGTGATACTCATTTCCCAGAATTCTCCCCTTTCCTCAGAGTTGGGAAAGTTTTTGATGTGGTTAGAACACGGTGACTACGTGGTGCGGTGGCCTTACTAGAGCCAAACTAGAATACGCAGGAATTACCTACATTCATGAAAGGGTTCTCGTGCTGATGCTTTTTTTTACCTTTCCTTACACGTGGAAGGCTTTCAAGATAGATATAATTTGTGGAAATTGATTCGGAACATATGTAAAGGAATTGTTCGAGTATGTAAATCAGCAGGTTCCCGAAATATATATTTTAGACTTTCTTTACCGTTCACATCAGGGATTTCAGGTTGGACGAACGCCAGCCCAGTCAAACACAACCAAAGCATAGATACGTTAAATGTAAGAAACATGTTAAAGCTGTCCATTACCTGAAAATGACAAGGAAAAGTATATTGATTAGCGTCTTTTGTTCAACTGTCAGAAATGGAAGTAATTAGTTTCACAATCTTTGATTCTCCTCATCACGTTTCATAGATAAACTTATTTATAGCATAATACGGCGTAGATAAATAGTCAAAAATATAATTATCCACTAAGTTAGAAATCCTTAGTGAGATGGGACAGGGGAAGCGACAACCACCCACATCGTCCTGGATAATAGTCTCTCAAGTATGTCATTAGACAGGAAGGAAACTATTATGGAAACTTCATCAGCTCAACTAAATTTACAATGGGGAGCCTCATTATTAACAAGTTAATACTAATTTTCTATTTACAAGGGATCCATTTTTGATGAATACGATATTACGCATTTCTCTTTCTCCATAGGAGTCACTTTCATTAGTTTGGAGCAAAAGTGGTGAATGGTAAAGGAGAAAGTAGGCCGTAGTCAATATTAAGCCCTATCGCACACACACATCGAAAATGGAATATAGATGAAATTGGTGTATCCCGCGAAAGTAATGCTGTTATAGTCACAACATGATTTGAAAAGTTGCCGTTTGTCGTCGTCCACCCAATAATGAGCTTAGAAAAGTGATATGTGAAGTGAAAAGGACGGCCGTCGTTCTTGTTCCAGGAAAAGATTATTATAATTTTTTCCTTGCCTAGCGCGGCCAGAGAAAAGGAGGAGGGAGAGTGAATCCCAATATTATTATTATTCCTATTATGCACACAAAAGATGTGGAAACTTCTCCCGGATTCAATTATAACATTCTTTTGTTGGGAAGTTTTCTTATCCAAGTGGTAGTATTACGACTAGCTTAGTTCCAGAGTGGAAAAGTGGAGGCAGTGATACAAAAGTCCACAATGATGATGATGATGGAGGTACTGATGCAAAGTAAATACAAGTATAAGTTGGATAAGAAGAGCAGAGCCGAAAAACTTGTATCCCACATCACTGACATAATATCATTTCGGATTGTGGAATTATCGATTGGAAAAGTTGGCAAACGAACTATAAACCAAAGAACAAGTTTGGTGCACAACTCGACAACTTTCCCTTTCCTTATATAGGTATGTACATGTCTATAGTTAGCTATAGCTATATGTAAACAAATATCATTTCCATATTGTAAAAATTACATTTTTTATATCCCAAAAATGTGGTACATACACTGATGATGCGTGGGATTGCATTGTTTTGTTCTGCCTTGTGAAATTTTTATTGTGTGTTGCCTCATGATACATTCATATCCACCTTACTGGTCTACACTCCGACCCAAGTTCTATGGAACGTTCACCGCCCGCAACTTTCGACTCCTGGAATTGAATGTGTGGAATGTGCGCAACGAAACTAGGCTAGTCGTAGGACTATAGCCGTTAGGCAGTGTACTTTCTTGGAACTTGCTGTAGGTTTTCCTCAGGCAAGTCCATTTTTGCCAAGGACTCAGAGGAAATAATCGACGGCCCAGCACGTGATCGGTGTAATAACGCTTCAATTCAATTTGCTCTAATAATCTCGGCGAGGAATAGTGATCACGTAGCCATCACGCCATGTCTCCTTCCCCTTTCCAAACAGTCAGCTTTCCCATTTACGCCAAAACACTTTGACTGTGTATCTTCAAAGATCCGGGAAAAGTGATTCGGTGGCAATCCCAGGAACACCAGGAAGGGGAAGGGGAGACAACAACAAAAGCTACTACAACCCTTCCTTCCGGTTTACAATATGGGGAAAAATAACCCTGGCTTTGTACGTTTAGGTACATTCATTCTTATCATCCTATTGTTGCTCAATATGGGGATGCATACGAATGAAAAAAATGGATTAAATAAAGTATGCGGTAATGGCGGTGACAATAGTACTGATATGTGTACTGTGATACCGGAAGGATAAATGGGGAAATATAATAGCCCATGTTATGAGTCGGGAATTCACAATCAGGCAGATACACATATGGTTGGATACAAAATGTAGAAAGAAGTAAATACGAGTATGAATACTTCCCCTTTCATATCATTATTAATCATGTGACGCGCTGAAAGTGAAAGCTTCATTATTTGCTACTCCCATTACCACATCATTAAAAATATCGGGGGTGACTAGCTTTGGGGAACGTTAAAGTTATTGGCAAGGGTTGTGTAATGGAAAAAGATTCAAAGGGAGTTAAATCTAGATTGCACTGTTCCCAAACCAGATATTGCACCTTGAACTGAATCTTTGAGTAAAGCTATACTAGACCTGTATATCATGTGGGAAACTAAACTACGCATCAACAACAGCTTTCGGAAAACGTCAAAGAAAAAAGAATTACTTGCGTAATTATGGAATTAATAATTTCCCTATAATTAGGGGATTTTCATATGAAGACTAATAATTCTGTTTAAATCCAGAACCACATCAATCCTACCAATTTGGAAATTGTATACTTAAAACAAATAGCATACGCGTTTGTAGGTTGAATGTTGTCCTTTTAATGTCAAATTTATTACCTCATTACCAGTTCTAATAACCTTCGAAATTCAAGGACAAGGTGTTATGTGGTCATAAAACACTACTGATTTATAATAATTTCAACCCGGTGGTATTTTTTCGACCTAAATTAATACCATTGAAATTTGTCATACGAGGTTAGCTAATTTGTTGTGCAATTTCAAATCAATATGTATGTCAATTTAGAACTGCCTAAATCTTTGAAGGTTAAAGACTACATTTCGCAACTATTATAACCCAGTTGGAAATTTCACTTCGGTGTAAACCAAACAAGACGTTTATAATGCAAATACAAAGATTACTTCCAGCTAAAAGCAATCAGAGAAAGTAGACCAAAAAGTCTTCCTCTATTCAACGCAACACGTGCAGGAAGCTCAACATTGTCGACACGTTTCCGGATACGAAGTAAACTTCCAGGATCTGGTTTTCACCATAAGGAATAACAATTTTGCAAATATTCGATCATAAAGCTAAAATTGTATAATCATCCGGGAGAATTTGACTGATTGGGGTAGGAAAGCAATATAACTGACTTTACCTCAATTCAATAGGGTTTATCAGTACAAAACATATTTCAAAGTCAACAAAGTCGACCTCCCCGAATCGAGAAAATTCACCAACGAAGCAAAAAAATAGGTGGAATTCCTTCAAAAGCTATTGTCCTATTCAAGGGCATAATAACTGAAGGAAGAGACTCAAAAAACCCAACGGAACTTTCTGAAAGGAAAGGATCCAAATCCATTGGTGGGCGGGCGGTCGGTATTTCAAAACATTTCTCCACGACACAATTTAATGTAAAAGCAGAACTAAAAGCACGAGGTCTTTCTTTATTCGGCCATGAGAATTTTAACACAAGCAGCAGGTGTGCTTATTTTGGCTTAATCTGCACACAAGTTTTCTTTGCGATTTTCTTTATTTTATTTTCCTACCATCCCGTTCCACCGTTAAAATGGGAAGGACTTTTTCTGGATAACTGCACATGATGTAGTAGTTTATAACTATAGTTGGGTATTTTCGCGAAGAGTATATCGTAGTTTGGAAAGTGCTTACCTCTTAACATACTTTCACTACTGGGGAAAGCAGCCCTACTTTCACTGTTAGCACTATACCTACATTTTTTCTACGTAGGCTGGTTTTTATCTGGTGAAATCCTAAATCAAATCCTTTTTACTTGAGTGAATCTCCCTGTCTTGTGCAAAAATAGACCGCTTGCTGTTACGGACTTGCACTACTCTCAGTCACTCACCAAACAACACACTTAATGCCAATGGCACGTTTAAGCTTGGAATTCAACTGGGCGTAGAAGAGTAGAGGCTACTGTTATATCAGATGACGTCCGCAAGCGGTCCAAAAACATCGACAACACTAACCCTGTGCTTAGGTAGCGGATATTTTTTGCATTACCTAGAATGAAATTGAATGTTCTTGATCTTTGAAAACAAGAGTGTTTTCAAAAACACGAATACAAACAAAATCCCTCGACGTAAACAAATGGTTAGTTTTTTTTTAGTAAAAATCCAATATCAATATTTCGTCCAATTTTATGGCGATGAAAACAAAAATTGTTTCATTTCACGTTTGAAATTGTCTCTACGTTTTGAACAGAAACCCGGATAGAAAGAAAAATAAAAGGAAATTAAAGAGAAAAAACATTTTTACAAGAACAAAAGCGTGTCATAATCATGATATATATCCCTTTTATTTCAAAACCGTTAAGACCTCACCACCAAGCCTTGCTCATTCTCACTCAAAAGACGTGAAAAAAACAAACAAAAGAACAGCCGCAATGGAGAAAACAATTCAGGCAAAAAACGATCAAAGACTCATCTTTTCACTGGCGAATGGGAAAAACAAGACATTATTGAAAAAAGTGCGATATTATACTTGTATTAGTTGCGTTCATGCAAGCAAATAGTAGCCCATTGTGCTCTCTGGAAAAAAAGACAAATCTTTTAAACGGGGCATCGATATCGATTGAAAAATAGTTCCACAGCAGAGACCCATACCTCGCTCTACATATCCACCTATATAGGCTACACAAGCATCATAATTTATAAAAGGAAAGACTTAAGAAGGTTTTTAAACCAGGTGCCAGGCCCAATTTCGATCGCTCCCAAAGGTCTCATTGTCACTCGTATCATTCATGTCTCTGACTGGTGCGGATTGGAGGGAAATGCTCTGAACAAAATACAAAAGGGGAATTGTCTGCCTTGCGTGTGGATATTACTGGGCTAAACCCCCGTACAGAAAACCAGTACAAAAAACGCTCCTTTCTCCTTTTACACATTTTTATCGGAGGATGAGAATAGGTAACCCAGAGGTTTGGCTAAAAACATATAAAAAACAAGTGCAGTCCTAGAAGTGTAATTTATGCCTGTCAGCTAAAAAAAGTCTCGGTGCGTCCTTCCCTTTGATATTGCTTTTTGTACATGTATTCCATCCTTTCTCCTTCTCCCCTTTTACCTTAAACAGGATCAAGGATTTTTCGCACAAATATATTTATGATATGCATGGCAGTGTATATAGCATTCTGTTATGCGGAGTGTGCCCTATCCACCAAATTAATATATTTCCCTTGGTTGTGTATATTTTTGCATGGGAAATGCGCTCATATGATTATAGGCCTTTGGGTTTGGTTTGAGTCTAGAGCAGTAGATTCATCCCTTTAGTCTCATCCTCTGGAGAAATGGGCTCCACCGATAGAACAAATTCATAACTTAAGATGTACTAACAGCAATGTTTACTAAACAGATGCAGAAGACGGTCAACCAACCACCACCCACCACCATTATCACCGCCTGGAATTGAAGTCTGGAGAAAGAAAAAACAAGGAAGTGGAGTGGCCGGGCTTTGGCTATCCTTTCGTTGTGTCTTTCAAAGAGATACAGAAGATAAAGCGATAAAAGAAGAGGAAACTCGGAAGAAAGCAAAGTATGGCATAGATACATGCAATAAATCAAGACAAGCTCGAATATAACTTCTTTAGTCCAGGAGCGAAAAAAGGATCGGATCCGGGGAAAGGAACGGGACTCCACATGGACATTTGTGTAAATATTTAGGTATATTTATGTTATTATATGGTACATGCACATAACATGCCTAGAGCTACACTTACAAAAAGGTATATTCTCAGAAGAAGAATATTTTAGAAAAATACAAATATTTGATATGCCTACATCCTTTTTGATAAAGAGCAATATTGTATATTCGATTTTCGATCCAATCTCAGCGTGCCAAGTAGCCCCTATAATGTTCTCCAGATTTTTTTGTTATAAAAGCATTCCATTTAGGTAGTGGCAAGCTTCCGCATTTTCTTCCAAGATTTTGCATCCACTTTTTAATACAAAAATACCCATTATATTAGCCGACTTTCATGTTCTGTTTGGAAATATTCTTTTCCGAGTTTGCCATTTCAAAAACTATGAAAAACAACAAGGGAAAGAGATGGAAGCGTAAAATGTAGAGTTGGATATACCTATCTGTAATAAATATTGAGTATATTTTTTGTCATAAAATAACACATGAAATGGATACGGATATGGGGAACTTTACATCAAAGTTATTAATGTTATTATAGACTTTTCAAAGTAAAGTGTAACAGTGGAACCCGTTGAGGCATGGATGGTAGACGAGCCATGGAACAAAAGGGATTAGGGTAGGAACACTGATGATTTTGTGATAAACTTTTGTCATTTCTCTTAGCTTGTAAAGTAAAACTCATCAGATATTTCCATATTTTTGAATTTATGCATTAGACTATATGCACACATGTAGTCCTAGTCCTGCTCATTTCCCACATAAAATTGATATGCGCCCATTTTAGTGTGATATGATATAGTGGAGTTTGGAGTTCGACTTAAGTTAATTTCCGTCTGCCTGTGAGGTTGCAAAGCGCCATTGTAGCTTTCACTGATTGCATAAACAAATAGATGGGAATAGGTATCCCGTCCTAATTTAATGACACCATCAAACAAATTCAAATCAAGATTTGGCGAATGAATACAACCATATCTTTTTGATCATTCTGGAGCTTTCTCGGATTTCATTGTCTAATAACTAGTTACATGAATTGAGTTCTGCGAATCCCAATTCTCAAGTCCTCAACACTCGTATTTTACATTCGAAAGAGGATTTCCGAGAAATGAAAACATAAAACATGAGAATGCGAATTTAACAAACTCGTGCTTTTTCACGTGCTTAATCAAAATTCTCCGATATGCATGTAAAAAATTTTGTAGCTATTTTTAATCCAACTTGAAACAACGTATCACGTCAGGATTTAATTAGACAAAAAAATTGAACTTGGTTTAGTATTCTTTTTAAAAAACGACCAGGCGGAGGTAACAAGAGCGATGGTGGAGGAAGCTAAATGGTTTGAACTAGTTCCATCCAGTTAATACTGCCCGAAAGACGTTATTCCTCCTGGTTAATTTCCCAACACCCAGACACATTAATAAATCTAATGAAATTTGAACGTGATACATTCCCTCTCTAGCCTATAAAATTGCAAGGTAAAACTATACCCATATAACATTTATGTTAATCTAATCCCTTTTCCCTTTCAGCAAAGGATCAATTGGAAAGTTTTCCAAAACACGGGAATAGGGGGGGGGAGAGGAAAAATGGTAATGAAATTGATCGAAAGGAGTATGAGATTATGTATGTCTATAGGTACTTCTATCCCAAGGTGAAACTACATATTACACGGAGAGATAAGGTTGCACCTCATTACCATTCAAATAGCTTTATCTTCTTCTGGAATCCACTTCGCACCTTTTTCCCCATTTGGAATATTGGCCAAAACTAGCTTGTTTACCATATTATTATTATTATCCCTATTACTGTTCCCCAATTCCATTTCCTTTCTCCTAGTTAAAAGGAGGAGAAAGCGTATAATAGGGCTCCAAACTGTATAATAGTGGCGGAAGTGTGAATGAGTTGAAAAGTAGATTGGGTTATTACCTGTACAGACTTTGCCCTCTACTTTCTCCTGCAATGGTATGTAATACCTACTGAAAGGGAGCTCGCTCTATGACCATTCTTTTACTTTCTTTTGATAAGTAGTTTTGGAAATGGGAAAATTTTCATTCCCACTCCCCATCCCCACCAGTCGCGACACAGAGGGCTCATTACATATTCATGTGGAATAAAAGCAGGGAGGACTAGTCCCTCAATTATTTTCAACTGCGGGAAAAGGGCTCCGAGTTCATTTCACTTTTTGGATTGAACTCCCATCCTCTCCTCTTCTCCCTCATTCAAGGAACATGGTCACGAAGGAATAAGCCACATTTATCCTAACAAGAGTCTGGTTAGGAGTCCCACGGACGTTTTAGGTAATGAGGGATCTAAATAGTTTGAGACATTTTATTTCACGAGCATAATATAGCTCCCTATGTCTTTTCAATGTTAGGTAATAACCTATGTATTTAGCATTACATTGGATTGAATGAGCACTATCATTATTATTACACCTCATTTTCCATCCCTATTGAAAGTATAATCAACCCAGACTGATAGAGTTAAACTAAGGTAATATCAGCTCACAAATACGTGCAATTTCCTCACAAACTTTTATTCGCAAAAGTAACCTTGAAATAGTAAACTTTCGCTCTTTTCTTCAAAAACGGCGACTTAATGCTGATCCCAGCATGTAACAAGAAAAATCCCATCACCATCAACTTCCTCATTTTATTTTTTTTTGGCTTACAACGATACAGTCTAATATGGTATCCCTAAATTCAGTAATTCTGAAAAAGAGAACGGTCTATATGGAACAGGACTTGCGCCAGCTTCGTTTACATAGACCGCCAAAAACCTACGGATCGAAATTCAAAAATATGATTTGGGTGCTGCATTGTGCCTGACTTTTGAAGATAGTGTCTTTAGAGAGATCCGGACCGTATAAAAATCCATCAAGAATTTTTGTGCCCTATAACCTGTAGCAAACACTATTCAAAAGTTCCATTGATGCGATTCGAGGCGGTAGATAAACAAACTATCATCTTCCCCTATATCCGGTGCAGGTTGTCGCAGAAATGATGATATAAATATTTTAGCCTTATGAGTCTATGGAGGAAATATTTGGGCCCTGTTCATTAGCACTCGTTTCTTGAGGGAGCTTAGGTCAATACAGTGCAGGGGAAGCTACATCATGAGATTTACATGGGTGATTTCTGTATGAATGAAAACAAGGTGTATGTACTTATAGGTATCT
>JAQGAH010000974.1:0-20699 GCA_034696885.1 Lepidocyrtus paradoxus | reverse complement strand
GACGGACGGACGGACGGACATTCTCCCAGTGAGTAGAGGGATCCTATTACGCAGCTTTATTGAGCTGCGTAATAATCCATGTAAGATATACCTGGGACGGGCGAATGTAGCGTATCTGGTGCTTCGATAAGCATTTTATTTTGCTGTATTATTTTCTCTCTTTCCAATCAAAAACTATCACTCAGGTAGGAAAGTATCATTGACGGTTAATGTCTACACCATAACCCATGCTGAATAAGGTAGGCAGTGTTGTTCCCCGTGATTGGATTAGATTCTCTATAGCTTTGCTCAATCCAATCTTAGCGGGATCAGAGCTTTAGAGCTACTCATTTTAGCTGTTGAGCATGTAGAGAGTCATAAAGATTTTTTCTTTTGGTAAATAACGTTTCATACCATTCTTGGAAAAGGGAACGGCAACACTACAGAGCTCCGTTGTTTGGTTAATTCCGTAGGGTGAAAGCATAGCATACACAAGGTCATATTAAATTCGAGTATAATATAGGTTCTGGGTTCACGTACAAGCGTTCGTTTCATTGGACTGGATTTTAGGTTTTATCATCCTGAATCCTTTCGTCCACAGATTACTCCTTGGTATTGTGAATTTTCAATCTAGGACGAGCTCATATTATGCCAGATCCATTCTTCAAGATTATAACCTCCTTCTGAGAAAAGGAGAAAAATTAAGAATGCAAAGAATTCGGTTGGATCAAATCCACTAGGACGGGATGCTGTGTGAGCTTAAGGTTCAGCAAAGAGGGAAGGAAAGGAGCCGACCTTAATTCAACTTTTCTGGTTATGGAATTAGTAAATTACTTTTCAATCATTCGAGCATTTACGTGACTTGGAGGAGGTTTAGCTATAGTGTAGTGTATACCTAACAGTCGAGTTTAGAATGTGTTATGTAAGTTATGGTATCTCATTTAATGAAGAGTCCATTCAGTTTTCGGTGCTGCATATATCACATATAAATTGCAACATGTAAATCTCCGCATTAGAATATTCCACGGATATGGGTGTTTGAAGTGGGAACAAAGCCATCCGTTATACAATACTCCAAGTGAAACCAAATGTTCCAGATTATCCAGTACTAGTTGCAATTTAAAGGGAACAGTGAAACCCAAACGTACCGACTCCTCCATTTACTACACCGCTCAACTTTCACCTTTTCTTTGAAGTGTTGACCAATTAGGTATTATTTTTTTGGAACCGAGACTGACGAAAAGCTACTCTTCTAAAAACTTGGGATGTGTATTTTCAGCTATATCCGCCCTGAATTTTATTTTCCGGTACACTTGCCATAAAAGCAGAGCGTCATAATCGCTTCAATTCAGAATACATCAGACCTCCTAAGCATTTTCCATAAATGGATGGTGGCTGCAACTGGGTATGATGAGAAAATTCCCGCGCACTCTACTCATTTATCCGTTTCCTATTTATAATATGTTTTGATTTTATCCGTCTGAATTTCTTTTTGCGGTGACTTCTGAACCTAAAGTACAAGGGATTCCTGTCATATGGGAAGAGACACACCAGTAGAAAATACATGTAATCGACAAAGGCTTAGACGGCCATGTAGTCAAGAAGTGATGGAACGACTTTATTCTTGACTGTATTTATAGGCATTTGACATGGCAAATTCTAAGAATTTCACAGGAGAAAAAATTGTCAGAGATGCCTGTTTGGGTGCTGGCAGACGGAGAAAAGTTCCAAGACGTGCATTGTTACTGTCACTTTAGCAGCCCTAGTGTGCTCATGTATGTCGGTGCTTATATGTTTTTAAAACTCGCAAGTAGCTAGTGTTTTTCTACGAGCAGATCAGGGAGATAAAACCGTAGTCGCGGAGAAGTAAGTACGGAGGACGGAAACTATGAAGGAGAAGAGAGAAGAAAGAGGGAGGCTTTCACTGAGATTATTATGGGAAAAGTGAGAGAAGACACAGATGACACGATTCCCAGGGACTTTCATTCCCACTTTCTTTACTATTTTTAGCAGTTTCCTTTCCTAGCCAAGTGAGTGGCTATGCCCCCAACGGATCCCCGACAATCTCCGTGTGAACTTGTGTTATAATTTAAAAAAAGAGCCATGGAAAGAGATTACATTTATGCTTTGAGTTTTAGCGGCACACAACGGAGGCAATGCATGGGAAATGGAAGTGGGAGGCTAGCATTCCTTCTAGAGCATAATCCATAATGCAATGCTTATTATTATGAAGTCGAGGATGTGTAAATGTGGATGATAGTAAAAAATAAACGAGTAAAGGGAATAAAAGCAAGACGAAAGGAGAAGACTCTAGACTCCAAGTCGCACATCCCTCTGACTCCACTTTCTACCTTTGCGTTTAGCTTTCCCTTCATTTACCACACCGTCGCCGCCAAGCCGCTCACAGTCAGTTGCAGTCACCAAATGAGTGTAGGTAATAGGTAGCCCATGTAGAACTAACAGCTAAACCAAAATATGTATTGTAATAAGGGCTAAAATAACGAACGATATATATTGACACTAGAGGAGAACCCAGTTCAGAATTGACTCGTTGCGAAATTTTTTTTATCCTTCCCTTCCTAAAAAAATGTACTTGAGTGAAGCTCAACCTCGTCACCTGTTATTTTCTCCGTCATTTGAAAGGAAAATATACAGGTATAAGCACATCCGCGTATCTAGGTATCCGTATAAATCAGCGTTATGTAAAACAATTTGTCGGATTTCCGTAGCTACGTTATGCAATAATTAAACATTCTGTCTGTACAAAAGTCTGTCTTTAACATAAATTGAATCAGATTGAATATGAAATTGATTTCCTTCTGCCATCATAATAATATGCAGTGCACTACATAGCACACGTATTGTTTGGAATCCCCTACAACTAATTATTTCATGTCATACCAATTTTTGTCCAAGTAAAAACATAGAATTAACTGTAATTAGCCATGCCTTCCGTTTGACTAAAAAAACACATCCTTTCGGGGTTATGAAACTGTATGGATAATTTTTGCTTTGGTTAAGTAGTCCGTGTTATACCGAGCGTGAGCTTCATATCTACGTGCGACGCCTGCTCTTGTTAGTACATCCTGATCCCAGCCGACATCATGCAAGCGTTCACTCAACTCCCAGTCCTTAATTAGCTTACTCGGTTTCTAAGTTGCTAATCACACCTTTTTCCTTATTCTTCACGCCATGTTGTGCCACTTCCCTTTCGTTTACTTGCTCATCGTATCACTCTGCCGAAACTACGGCTGGAGCTCATATCCCTTTCCCCCAGCTTAAGGAATCCGACATGAGTGTAACATCAACAACTCAACGCACCTGACATCTTTATAGCACTTGTTTAATCGCTCCTTTACGAAATGAAACTACGGGCGAAGAGAGAAAGAGAGGCAGTGAGAAAAAAAGAGAAAAACTCAATTTTCCAAGTTCCAAGCTCCCCTCTACACTTTTCCTCACCTTAACAAGAAATATTGCGATGGATAGGTGATGGCGGTGTGGAAATGCGTAGTGAAGATGATAATGATTAAAGGTAACTTATTATAATGGCCCTTACACCCTGTTATAGCTGGGACGAGAGAAGTTATACTTTAACAGGTTTTTATAACCTCGGCACACAATTTAAAACTTGTTGTCAAGTAATATCTTCAAAAATAAATAACTTGACAAACATATTATGGATATATATGTTCCAGAAAGGAGAGGAAGGATATGAGGGAGAAAAAAATGTGTACAATTTTAACAAAAAAACCACCTGTCCTTCTCCCATCCTTTCCCTTGCTGCATCCTCTCACACGTAGCAAACGAACATGGAAAAGACAAAGCAAAGAAAATAAGCTGACTTCATACTTAAAAAGCATTAGCTTTCTCCATGGCAGGCTCCCTTCCCGAAAATTGGATGAAGACGCTCCACACTCAATGAATATCTGGTGAGGAGCACAACAACACATACATTACTGTTGCTACTCCAAAACTCTCCCTTATTACAGCAGCCACACTATCAGTCTCCAAGTTGGAAAGACTAGAAGTGGCACGGAAGAAGGGGCAACATTCCGTCCATTTAAATCATCATTAAAGCCTTCCGGAAACTCTATGAAGTGGAAATGGAGTGGAAAAGAAAATTAAGGAATATTTATTTCTTTTGTTGCACTTTGCGTTTCAGGACTGGAACAATAATTCAAGAACTGTTCGTAACATTGTGTCTTTCATTTCATTTCCTACTAAATAGTTAAAGTCTTCCAGGAAAACAATGAGAAAGGGGGAGGGTTAATATGGGTATGCCATGGCCAAGAAAGCACTTTCCCATTTTCTTCTTATGGTTATTATAATAGCCCTTCCCATGCTTCGATTATACCTATTTCTTTTAATTATGCTTTGTGTTTTGGCATGAGGCTATAGTCAGGTATCTGTATATGGGAGTCGAGAATTTTTCTCTACACATATCACTCCCTTCTGTTGCACAATCTGATTGGATGCTCAGGATTTTTTTACTGTTCTGATATTGTGGGTGAGTAAGTAGCCGTCAGTAAAAGTGTTTGGCCAAAACATTATTGTGAAAGGAGTCGGAGGGGGAAAACGGGCTAGGATTTATCTTTACGGGAGATCCCGGTTCAGTGCCAGTTAAGGGGACAGGATTTCAGATCTCATACTCATCTCACAAAATTATTGGTCGTTGCATTGATTGGGAAAGTATCAACTGCTAAACTGCTATTGTATTCCCATAATAAAGTAAAGAAAGAAAACTCACAGTTCATGGAATTATTTCAACCACATTTCCGGATTTCGTCTTGTTTCAGCAAGACACTTGTAGCATTTTAACATCAAGTCGGAAGAGAAATTTAGTGAAAATTGGACTTTATGAATTCAAATAATTAAAACTCTAGCTAATCTCTACATACTTACAAGTCACAAGTAGGGATTTAAAATCTTGAAAGAAAATCGCATTCTAAACTAAAAGTGAATAGCTGCCACACAAGTATGTCAGGCAAGTATTAAATTTTTTATTGTATCATGTATAAAAAATGACCAACCCTGTGCTATCCAATAACTCAGACATTATGTAGCCAAGGGCGTAGCAATAACTCTTGTATTAAATACTTATATGGCCGATGACAGGGCACAAAAGACTCCCTCAATGAACTTTTGACTCTCTGGAAAAAGGTTTTTTCGTCTAATAAGGGAATGCAAATCTGAAAAGGAGCGCTGGAATATTTTTTTTTTCACAAAAGGCGACATATAGGAGCCAAAGGGAACGGAAAAAGCTAATATTTTTCTCCGGACGCTGTGAGTACTTTGTGGGCTAAAACTAAGAGGTAGGACTGGGATGAAAAAGCCGGGAAAATAGAATAAAACTTTCATCTCCTCTTCTTACTTGAGGACAAGACAAGAGTGAGATATATGATCAGCAATATATTCATGTCCAGTTTGTCTTTGTAGCTCAGATTCCTTTGGTTAGCTGGCTTGGAGGGAAAAAAATGTAGAGTGGAACGGAGTACAAGAGATAATCTTTGTCCATTTTACGGTACATATATAAACCATAGTCATATATGAGCATATTTATTACTTCAGCTAGTGCATACGAGATTTGGGATATATTACATAATGGCCGCTATACCTGTTACCACTTCCCAATTTCACTTTATAGTCTTTTGGATATAACCGCTTTGGTTTTTGCCCCGAAAACGTCTATAGGAAAAGTACTGAATATTCTCCGTTTCAAAATGTGCTCTTGCTTTCTCTGAACTATATCCACGTCACACGTTGTTTCAGTGTTTATGATGAATTACAGGGAATACTTGTGCATCAGATTTTGTTTTGATGGATTATTTCATGAAATTCCCATTTTCTTCAAAGTAAACATGTACCAGTTATAGCACTTTCCTTGGAAGTATGATTATATCTTTGGTGGAGAAATGGGAATGTAAAATTTTAAGAGGTGATTGTACTTTCTACTTAGATGGTGATGGTAAGAGCAGTTATATTGACAAAAAGGGGATGAGAAGGAAAGATCAGGCCAAATTGCAGACAAGGAAGATAGTGGGATGATATGAGCCAGTATAGAGATTTGTCATCTAAAAATATATATTTTTTAACTTGTGTAAGTGCCCTATTCTACACAGCTAGCGTACCTTGGTAGGTATTGCTGTAGTCAGAGCAAAATTTTTTTACTTACAGTTCAGTCTGGGATGGAGTTCATTTCTCCCGGGTTGCTTCTACTTTGTTATAATTTGTCTGGTTGGACTAATGCTTAACCACGCTTTTGTCCTCGCCCTTTCTGTTTAGTAAAAGGGGCAAAGAAATTGGCCATTTACTCGTTGTAAGATCAGCAGAGACATATTTATTTATTTTTTATTATTTGAAAGTTAAAGGTTCCTTCCAACCAGAATGTGCATTTTTATGTGCAATAACCATGCACAAAGGGAACTCTGTTCAGCAGACATAAATCCCTGAGCTCACCGGACAGCAGGCTAGTCTGTGTCTGGTAGTTTTGAAGGAGAAAACACTGGAAATTGTGCCACAGACTGTCTGTTTTGTCTTAAACATGAAATATGGCTTTAGACATTGTGCTGTCCTTTCTTTTGAGAAAGGAGGTTAACATTGTTTGTATGCTTAGCATTTTCTCCAAAACTTTGTTACTTGTTTTCATTTTTGACCGCAGATTTACACCAATTGTTCAATTAATTGGGAACAGAAGCTAACACTTTACGGTAGGATTGAAGCTTTGTTCATCTTGTTTATCGTAATCCATGTTTCTATGTAAGTATAAGAATCCCTTTATTTGCAGGCAAACTTCCCTCAAAATACCCACAAATACACATTAGTGAGTACACTAATTTGTCATGTTAAATTACTTGCTTCCAAAACTCTGCCCGGAAACTCTCAAGGGTCACATTTCCATCCCATCAGAGGAAAAACTGAATCTCTGGCATCTATCAATATAATTGGGAGACATCAGTGTAAAAAAAGTAGTTAAGTAGTTTTTCATACAGGTACCTACCTACAAGCTGTAACAATAGCTGCTGGCACGTGTGTAAGCAAGCCCCCAAAAAGTCTCGGAATACTCTGGAGGGCAATTTCGAAAGTGTCCTCGCACTTCAGTTTCACTCTTGATAAGGAATTTACATCATCCAGTTTGAATCTTACGGCACGACAGGTTAGTCCATGTATGCGTTTCTCCCTAAAGCATCCTAGAATCATAAAGGGCTCTTGTACATATATTTGGGTTTTTTTAGCAGAATTGTTTATACGAATTATTTCCAATTTTATGCCCAAATTACACAGCGTGGGTGTTTAGGTCAAAGCTAAAGAAGGACTTTCCAGTGCAGTGCTATGACAGCTCAAGTAACATCAATACTGTGTCGTGATAGTGGAAACAAAATGTGTAAACTTTTTCCTTCCGCCTAATTAACTTGTTTAAGGTATGGGTGAAAAGACTGAAAAATATGGGATGATACGAACACATGCAAGAGCACATCCTCTCACGCCCATGGAGTCACCAATAGGTGCCCATATTCCTCAGAATGTAAACATAAAAGTGCGAATACTTAATCAACAGAGCACAAGCGTTCATAATAAAGTCATAAATTTATGCTTTTTGACATACACTCTCCAGAATTTTATGCGAGTCCTCAGTGTAACTTTTTCGGAGCTCCCTTTCTTCACACGACGAAGGGCAGGATGTTTGTAGAAGATGGGTGGTTGTGATGGCAGAAGCCTCAACGTTATAATAGTCATTTCTACTCTCACCTCACCTCGCCGTACCGTACTTACCCAACTTTTGCACTAATTTATTCAATCGTTAACTCTACACTACTCCCAACTAAAACTTTTCCCTTGCCGTTTTGCAGTCTGCTTAGCTCCAGTTTTGTTTCTCTGCTCGTCGGGAGGAGAGAAAAAAAATGCAGGATGTGGAAAAAGTGCTGGAAACAAAAAAAAAAAAACTTTTATGGTGTTCGATATTTCACTAACCAAACCGATGTGTACCGGCCCCGACTTAAAACTCCTTCATTACGGTATTTGCATATACCTTTATGTCAATCCCGAGATATGTTATGAAGCAGGATGTCTGGGGCTGCTGTGCTGTTGCTATTACACAATGTACATGTGCACTTGATGTAAAAGTAGGTGTAGTACACAACTGTTTGCTTTTGTTCCTTCCTTCCTTCCTCCTCCACTTTGCAGCCTCATCATCACCCTTTTCGGGGCAAGTAGTTTTAATCGTGAATGAGTAGCTCAACGTGAGCCTCCCATGCATAATCCAAACAGCGGATATCTGCGTTTAATGTTGCAATTAACACCGCCTGCAAATGACTAATTTTGTTCGGGAACTCATAAATCATCAAGTTTGAAAAGTGTTTCATTGAACTGAGGGAAAGAATGCGGGAATAAAATTTGCAAAGAATTTCCACTAGGCATACAGGATACATACCTATGCCACGGTATATTCATCATAAAATAAAATGTTAATGGATTGAATGTGTTTATAATGATCACATTAATAAATAATATATCATTAACAGCATTCCATTCTTATTATCCTTACATTAACAGTCACGAACATTGTTTTAGTTGATTTATGCGAGTTATTATTGGGCTTAGGTAGGCTGAAAAAGCCCAAGGTCTCGCAACGTCCTACCCTTCCAGTTCCAACTGAACCGTTGTAATTTTAAAGCTCCATCTCTCATGCATAATACGTCTTGCCACTACTACTCAATAATGCTCATGTAATGTCAGTACAAGGGATGTGGTATTGGCTGTTATAGTTTCCATATTATCTATTGAAATGTTTACTGTTCGCATACATAACCCTTGTCGCTGAAAGTGTCAACGTCACTTAAAGCTGAAGTGTTTGTCCCTCAATTTCACTTACTACTTAAGTACATGGTAAAAAGTTTACCGAAAATTATAGGGGAAGATACTTGCACAAACTTGATATTGAATATGTAATCATGTGGGTAAACATGCCGTTGCAGAGGGAGCCCATTTTCGCCTCTCTATCGTTTGTTTACAAATACGGACTGCACCACCTTTCCTCGAAGTGGGAGAGCTAATAATGCTATGCAACTGGTTCGGAATTGTTGTGCTCTGTTGTCCGCCCACACATTTATATATTTTTTTTTGTAAATATTGTAGGCATTAAATTGTCATTCACATTCACACACAGAAAGTGAAAAAAATTATAGCAATTTCAAATTCTCAAATTTGTTCCCAATTTCAAAACAGGTCGATTTTCCTTTTGCCAGAATCTCTGTTGAAGTTGTAAATTGCGCAACAGTTTTCAAAGGAACATGAGCTCTCTCAAAATGCTAGATTATAATAAATAGCACAAAAAAGTACATGTGCATGGGTCCCAGTTGACTTATTTTTGCAAATTTCACGCATCCCGTATATTTGAAGTGGAGGATTGAACGGGGGAGTCGGTTTTCCAAATGGAGACTGTATGATCTTCTTAAACGATAGAGTTTACTCTTACGGGCAGGCAGGTTCGGGAACCCCAGGGAAATCTTGTCAAATGTGCTTTCACTCCCTGGAGTCTTGTTTAAAAGACTTTTTATATGACCTAACTAAAAAAATGACTTCTCCTCCTCTACCCATGTTGGCATTGGGGATAAATATTCATTGATTTAGAAGGACGGACTTTAGGGGCTTGATCTGCTTCCTGAAAGTTTCAACTCTCATGCGATATATATTAATTTTTATCATTGTTCAGATTGGATATGGTGGGTATATATATATATACCTATGCTACATAAAAACTATTATATGGAAAGTAACTACCTTACAAATTTGTTACATTACCTCCCGCTCAAAATTATTTATTAAAATATGCTGCAAGGAAATGAGGAGCACATTTTTCGTCCACTCCTGTTCAATTCAATTAAACGAGAGGAGGAAAATGAATGGGAAAAGTACAGGAGGCCGTTTGGTATGCAATCAAAACCCCATTCCAGCCAAATAGTCCGGTACTCTGTATAAGGTATGTAATTTTCATTTGATGTTGGCGGGTCCAACAACTCAACCAAACAACAAAACAACTGTGTGACTGTAAGCGTAATTTTGTTTATGGCCTCTGCTCCATTTTGTTGTTAGTCAACCCATGTGCAGTGTCATTGACAAGGAGGAAATAGAATTTCCCTGTGATTTGCAACAGGGACATGGGAGTCAAAGAGAAAGGGAGAGGGAGCGAGAGAATGAGAGAGTAAAACTCTACTTTCTTTCCCCTCAATAATCATTTACTTATGTTTGAATGTCATGCTTTATATGACTCCACTTATTTTCGATTTCTATGGAAAGCCCACTTTTTTATACTTTTTTTAGGTAAGTGAAAATAGGTAGGTCCTGGGTACGTGTAGCTAGGGAAAAAAACTCCCTTGTTACGGAGGAGCCAGGCAGAGAGAAAAGATGTTGGCCTGTGCTATCCAACTTCAGATATGAGCTAACAAGCCCGACTTTTGCTCAACGTATGAGTCACACCTTCCACATGGATTTCTCATTCTTTACTTTTATCTTGAGCCCTAATAAATGCTGACTGACTATAAGGAGCATTGTGAATGCTCTTCGAGAATTGCTAAGACAAGCTTAAGGTGTAAATGGCCCTTGTCTCTCACTCAATCGTTTTCCGATTGACTCTTTGCTGCTCAAGCTCCCCTAGTTTCCTTTAAAAAACAACCTATTCATTTCAAACCCTTGCGTATGTGTAGTTGCTCATCTAGAATTCTACAGTTTGTCTTGCCAGGGGAGTGATATAAGGCAGGGGCCATTACAATGGAATGGATATTTTATAAGGAGGTTGGATACGGTGAAAGGATGACGTATCGATCCATTCTCCTCTTAAAAATGAAGCTGTGCGGAGCATTTGACTAGAGCTATTTACCTAAGCGTTAATACAAAATCCTAAGTGTATTTACTGTACACGCATTTATGTAATGAAGTGAATATTGAACTTGAACATTTCAATATTTACAGGTTTCCCAATTCAATATATTTACCTGTAATTTTTTTCTTATCGTTGATTATATAAATATGTGCAATTGCCCAGATGACTCAATAGAAAGTTTGGGAACGCTTGTCATATCATGTCACAAGATGACTCGAGTCGTTAGTGGGTGTATGTTTTCAACACTTTTATGACAAAAATACCTCCGCTCTGAACGCAATGAGCATAGTTAGCTAACTAATTCAATTGCCTATTTACGCCTTCTGAATTCAGCAGGTTTGGAGTTGATATGATAAAAAAATAAATACATCAGTCCCCCAACTTTTCTCCTCCTTTATCCCAGAGATAACTCAAAGTTAGGCTTCCTTATTTAGCAAAACTTAGCAAGAAAAAAAATTATCATTAACGACATACCTCCGTGTGTATTTTTTTACACTATTTGTCTTCTCACATGGTTCCGTCTACACACTCCAAGTTTGCTCTCTTTCTGGCTGACTAAATTTATCAGAGTGAGCCTGCTACTTTTACAATTGGTAAGGCGAACAGTGCGGTAGGTACTTATTGTTAACAGGAAAGTTTGTCGTGTGATGTTGATAGTAGAGTCGCATATCAGCATCAACAGAACCCTTTGTGAAGTTTGTTTTCGGCTTCCTTCCCCAGAAAGGATTCTCCTCCGATATACTTTTCTCCCTTGGTTCCTCCTATCTATATTTACTACTAGCTTGGTATTTAAGAGTTTTGATCGACAACCAGAATTGTCCTCCAAGTTCTAAACTAGAAAGTACAGGAGAAAAGGGAAAAGTGAAATGAAAGGGAACGGGCAGAAGAAAGCTCTCTGTTAAATAGAAAACGACAAATCTACTTCTCCCCCTACTTTAGACGAAGCATTGTCCATAAATATATATATATATGAAGAAGTAGGCCTGATACAAAAAAAAAAATGCCTCACTGGCCCATGCACACACTCACAGAATAAGGAGAAAATCCTATCTACATTCTTTGCGAAAACACACATATTTCTGAAGAGTTTCAATAGGGAAAGGAAAGTATGAAGATGGAGATGCTCCCTGAGAAAAAAAAAGAAGTATTATTTCAGTTTTATCTAACGTATGACAAAGATCCACCATTTCCGTAATTTTGCTCGTTTGGCGAACAAAATGTAGTAAAGGAGGGAGGACTACACTTTCATCTTGGACACTCTTATCATGTTTCGACAACAATCATAACAGAAAAAAGACCAATCATCTTCACTGCTGCATTTTTTTCTTTATAACGTTAGTCCCCATACTCTTGCCTGATCCCGCTAACAGGAAAAATTCTAGGGATGGTCACTATACAAGGAACTGTCTATTGTCCAGTTCTTAACCATGCCGTTAGCATACCGAGCCAAAGCTGGCTTTACGTTTTTGTATGGAAACCGGGATTTTGAACGAGCCAAGCCAGAAGAACCTCAAACCATGTATGTACCTACATAATATTCTGTAGCGCTTTCAGGGCTAAAGAAGGAAGAAAAAAAACTTGAAAGTAGTAATGTGAGGGGAACCCAAAATGTAGATCCTGATAATGGCAAAATGGAGCGACTATATTTTCTTGTATTTGAGAAGCCGAACTGTAATACTTTGAAATGAAAAAAAAATCTTGTTTCCTTTTTTTCTTCTACCCCGCCGTTCGTGCTTATTGCTCTGGTTTCATTCTTCCGTCCAGAGAGTTATTTTTATATTATTCTCCGTCTTCTTTATTCATTCCATTTAAACTAGGTTGCAATAGAGAATGTGTCCTAGTCATCCAGTATTTTTTGGGGCATTTATCAATTTAAAATTGGAAACAAAACCAGATAGTCTAAATATGACGGAATGGAATAATCATTAAAAAAGCCCTGTTCGGAATGTTTCAGTCTAAAGGCAACTGTTCCAACTAGCATAAAAGTTAACTGTGTCCACAAAAAAAGCCTCCAGTTCTAGTTATACATCGATTTCAAAAGAATTTCTCGGTTTTGCCCAGACAATACCCCAGCCTTGTTCTGACTTTCACCGACTTCTCACCGAAAGAGCTCATCTTGAGCGCTTTTCATGAAAGGAGTGCAATAACGGAAAGGGAAAAAAATGTAACTACGGAGCGTACCATTTGGATATGAGCGTCTCGTCTCGTAGAAAGGCTAGGATTTCTTTTTGACAACACAGTCGACCTGACTTCCTTGCCTGCTTGTTACCAGTTTAATATAAAATCGAGGGAGAGAAGAAGTTTCTCGAAAAAAAAAAATAATCGGAATCAGAGGATTTTCCCCTTGGTGGTTAAATCCTTTAGAAATTGGCCGAATACGCTATGTTGCATATAATGCTAGGGGAGATTGAAGCAAGTCGGGCTTCTCAATGGATTTCATTGAGCTTCAAAATTGAAATGTATTGACGAAAATTTTTTTGAGAAGACTTTAAGAAATACAAATCAATTTGCAAATAAGTTATCCAAAAATTGGGAGATACATAGCTGCTTCCACAAAACATGAAAGCTGTAATGCATTCAGGGCTTGCTACAGTTCTGTTGATTGACTGTGTCTACAAATGATTATTCATTCATTGCCTGATGCAAGCTTGTCAATAATGCTGTGAATAAGTAAGGAACCAAAAGAGCTGAATATTATCTAATATCTTTCTCACACTCAACCTCAATGAGACAATACCTGATAGCAATTGTTTTAAAATTTTCCCTTCTCCACTGCTAATGCTCAGAATCGTAATAATAATAAGGTATGTAGTCTTATGGATAGTTACTTATACCTCCTCATACAACTGCTGGCTGGAAAGCAGCATAGCTTCTATCATAAAATGGGATATTTGGGCATTCAAACTATTCTTAAATTATCCAAACGCAATCGGGCTGCCAAACCAAAACTATGCAAAATTGAGAACTCCTTGGGAGCTACAAATGGACACTAGTAAATATGGTGATTATATGGTTGATTAGTTTTAAAAATTAATTTTAAACTTGAGCCTCCACCGCGGCATTGTTCCACAAAAGCCTAATTGTGCTTGAGCTGATAGGAAGAATGTTCGCTTTGGTTTCCATTCAATAGCTTAGCCATGAATATTTGTGGTAACAATAGGAGCATTAGGAGCATTAAACTTGTTAGCGTACAAAAGGATAATAACAGGAATGATGATATCGGCTTACATACCTACTTCCAATGCATAATTATACTTTTGTACCCCGAACGGACTAACTATAGGCGCAGGCAGACCAATAATAGTGAAAACAAGATGAGAACGGTTATGTGAATAGTTTCCCTACTAGTCAACAGGAAATATCAGGACCAATGGTGCTTTACACGAAACACGAAATTCCTCCACAGGATGAAAATCCCGATGCACGGATGAAGTTTCAGGAAGCAGAGAAGAGAAAGTAATCTCATTCGTAAGGAGGGTACTAAGAGAAAGCCAGATTCACTTCATTCCAGTAGGGCAAAACACTGCCACCGTTATAACATCACGACTTCTTCCATGCTCCTTCTCAACGTTTCGGCGGCGTTATCTTTTCTCCTTTTTTTTTTACTTTCTTGCTCTGTTTGGTGATACTGATCCTACCACTTCTACAAATCTTTCTTTCTATTACTAGCATTTACTACGGTTTACTTCAGCTGATGCTCCCTGTCTGCTTTTCCCAATTTATGACAGGGACCAACCCCTGACTATATTGATTTCGTGGTGGTCTCTGCCATTCCGTTACAGTGAGGCTTATGACCAAAACCAAATGCCTTGGAAGGGTTTTGACTAGTAGTCAACTTCGTTCCACTTTCCAATTGTTTTCAACGGGCGGAATTTTTCAGGCTAAATTGCCAACAGGAAGCATATTGAGGAATATTAGATATTATTCATTTATGTTCCCTCTCATTACTATAAATAAAACTGATGATTGCATGGCTGTGGTCAGCTTGAGTGCTTCTGCAATTCATACGATCATATACAAAAAGCGTGCAATTTGTAAGAGACAATGACATATGTATAATGAACAAAGTTGTTTAGTCTTATTACCCAGCTATATATCAGCTATATATCTTTTTTTATTTTCCAAGGTCCACCAACAACATACAATTAGTGCAAATTGATGATGAACTCGTAATCATTTTTACCAATAAATATGACAATATGTAAGGACAATGTTGAATTGCTGGTTTTTATAGTTTTGCGTAATAAGTTTGAAATTTTTCGATATGCTTCTTACACTGTAAGGATTGAATTGAAGGAGCTGGGCATGTACTTAGTTTATAAAAAATTGGGTTCAGTGTCCTTCCTTTGGAATAAATGGCTTGAGTGTTTGACTATGCCCCAGTTTGATTTTGCCCACCCACATTGTCATCGTGACAATACATTGTATGCTGCTACCCAATAAAGTAAAACATAACAATATCTCTGGTGTGCTGTTTTTCTCCTTTAAGAGGATTTCGTATCTTGTTTTCCATTTGCTAATGTTCACCCCTTTCCCGGACGTTATAGCACGTAAGGTGATATGCATATGGTTAGGTACGTGTGTTTTGTACACACAATGCGCAATATGTGGATATTTATTTTCGTTCTAAATTCCAACAACAAGCTCCTCACACAAGATCCTGTACAGATGCCACAACAGCTCCCACCATCACCATTCGCATCTATGTACAATGATAGTAGACTTTTTAGTTTCGTTGAAACACAAGTTGATAGATGAATTCCATGTCCAGTGGTGATATTTTATCACATCTTTTTTTTCTTCCTTTTCCTCAATTTCATGGTTGACCGTGACTATCTCCAGTTTTCGGTCAGCGAGATCAGTTGTATGCATTTGAGTCGAGGGATTTGATTTCACAAACCGCTCATTCTTCCCCATTACTCAGTAATAGGGAATCGAGATTGGATGGGATAAACAGGTTGATAAGGTAGTTTTTCCTTGTGTGAGCTGTTTCTGTTCCCGGAAGATCTGTGTCCATTCCCTTTCCCCGTATTTGTAGGCAGGGTCCATCCATTTTTTCTATGAATCTCGATGGCATGGAAATTCAAAATGAGGATTTTGTCCAATGAACATTATCCCTTTTGTCTTTTGATGAAACATGGATAACTAAAATCCTCTGGACCGTTAGCACTTGCGACATGTATGGATTCCAATTGTTTACATTTACAGTATTGTATGATCCCCATCACTGAAAAAATTCCAGGGAAAAGCTATATGGCATAATATGGCGTCACGTGGAACTATTTATAAACAGCCATAAGTACTATTTAAAGTTGACCTAAAAAAGGGCAGGAAAAAGTGGAAACGGGGTTTGTTCTATGCGGAAATACAACGAGAAATGATTATTACGCGCCACATTATCAAACCACTTATGTATAAGTACATATATGACATGAGGAGGGCTATGCACAATTGCATAGAATGTAGTTGTACAAAACGAAATGATTCTCTCTGGAGTAATTGCTTTGTTGATTGTACCCTTTTGACAGGGATTTTTTCCCTCTTTGCTGAAATCGAGAAGAGGTTGTATATACACAGATAATTATGGTGAGGCTACATAACGGCCACGCCTAAATTTCCTCTTCCGTGCCACTGTACTAGACCTATCTCAAATAAGTACATTGGCCGTCTTTCACTCATATTCGTGCACGCAAAAAGTTAATCCGGATTTTTTTCTCTTTCACCTATACATATATGTATATAGCACACCCCACACGATTTTTTTGAAACATCAATTCTATTTAGTCAATCGATCGGTGAAAAAATGAAAGATTATTACTTTTAGTCCTAAACAATCTTCAATCTAAATGACTGGATGGAATAGGAATTGTATATAGAACATGAAAATTGCAAAATAAGAGCGTGCCTAATGTAATAATTTGGTATTTCATTGAAATAGTTGGATATATACCCATTATTTTGATAAAAGTTTACCTCCATTTTTATCTTTTGTAAATCGGGAAATTATCAAATGTGTTCGGAGGAGCCTAGCTGCAGCGATTTTGAGTGAAGGGGCCTTTCAGCGGCATATGGCCTCCGTCGATAATAATACCCGGGGAATGTAATAACGTTGATAGCATAGTTATCTCAAAATGTTTCAATCAGTGTTGTAATTGCAATGTCTCCGTAATAGCATTTCTTTCGGAATGGAATCAGGGGACGGGCTTGTGCGATTATCAATAATTGCATGTCATGTATAATTCCTTTGTATAATGGCTATTTTTTTTAAATTGACAAGTTCCAATCAGGGAAAATTTCCTGAAAAATTGATCCACTCATTGAACGAAGGGAAAGAGAATATTACATAAGTAGTCACATGAGGAATTGTTCGGAAGCGGAGTTGAATTTGAATACGTCGCTGAATACTTAGGCATGCACCATGCACGACTGAGTGGGGGAGCTTCAAGTAGTTTTATGATGTCGTCGTAGTCATCGTCATTCAACAGCAGCACAATATACTAGTGCAGTTTACTGAGTTATGCCCATACAGAGCTATTATATATTTTGGTCGCTTTCCCCATGTCCCATTTCAATTTAAACAGGCCACAATGAATGAAAAATTCACAATGCAATTCAACTGGAACTTCAGAGACAAAACCTGATTTTTTTTCAGACTTGGTTCTTCTGGAATAGAAAAATATAATAATTATACGAGAATACGAAACAGCAGCGTCTCCAACGCAATTGTGCATAGGAGCATAACTTTCTCTTGCTATACTTATATATCTCTACATATATTATGCAACTTACTAAGGGAACTATGGAATCCATTGTAAAAAAAAACGTCGAGGGCTGAATGTTCAAATTTCACATTATGCATTAATGAGTGGGAAGTTCTCAACTGTGAAGAGGATTCCCTTCAACCTTTAAAATCTGCCTCAATGCTGAAAAGGCACGACATACAAATAAATAAAAAAAACACAGACTGGAGGAATGAGTGGTGAGTAGTAGTGGTCTGGAAAACAAAAACTACATGCCTACTTTATTCGACAATCAGTCACATTCAATAAACAATTGAATTTCATAGGGAACGCACTTGTGCATGCGGTTGTGCAAAAGCCCAATGAACTTCATTCTCATGATCGTCCTCGAACTGTTTTTTTCCCTCTTCCCAATCCATTTCCAGTTGAGCCATGCTATATGAATAAAAACCCTCTTGTTTCTCTTTTCACTTCAGAAAACTGGTAAAAAGGGCACTATGTGTAATGCACCGGAACCCTAATACTAATTGATCATATTATGAACTAATAGACTAGCAAATTCCTACAGAGGGAAATTAGGCTCATTCCGTTTTCATGCATGCATTCCGGAAGGGTGTATTTCGCCTTCCCTTCCTATACATATTTCACTGATTTCCTTCGAGGGGATCCATATCATTGGTGGAGAGCTCTTTTTTTAAATATAAATAATCACACTCATCTAATGCAACCAGTCAAACCGTAGACTCCTCGGAGGGAACAATTTTACGATAATTATGTACGAGGGGCAAATGAGCCCGCTGTACATGTTTGTGCAGGAAGAATTCACTCCATTATATAATTGCAGATGTTGAGTTGAGTACGTAGTGAGAAAGTCCAAAGATTTTTTTTTGGGAGACGTAGGAAAAGGGAAACTGTATTGTGCTTCGTAGCCCCTCGTGCTGGAAGTGTAAGTAAAAGGAACTAGTCATGTGAAGACATCATTAATACTTTTGGAGCAGTGGGGAGTTGGAAGGGAACCAGCAAACACCAATGTAAATTTACACGCATGCAACTTACTTATTTACTACTTCTTTCGGATAAATAGTGGAATACCTACCAACGCGCTCTAATGTGGTGAGCACGTAACTCAGTCAAGTATTAGTAGCAGCGAGAGAAAGTCTTCCGTTCTTAAAGAATGGATATAATGCTTGAAAATGCTCCTAGCTTGAAGTACACCCCACCGTGGGTGGGCTCTTATATCACTTTTAGGAGACTGCCAGTTGTAAGTTTTTGTCGTCTAGACTGGTATAAGGAGGAGGAATAATATGGCTATAAAATTTGAAAAGGTGGTTGGGACGATGCTATATATAACGGTCTACAATAGGGATATATATGCTATTTATGCCTCTTTTTATATCCGGTTTTTGTTTTGGCCCGGGAAAGTAGACTATCACTATCAATTCCCCTTGAAGCGGATTATAGACATGGCAACTTCCCGGTTTGTAAAATTCTGTATTAAATTCCTTTGTTAGCAATTCAATTCCATTCATGAATGAACCAGATGAAATAGTACAAAGTAGGTAGGGTATAGTTGTGGATCAATGAGAAGGAGAAACAGGTATTGTTAGTAAAGATATTTTTATCCGCAATTTGTAAACAAATGGGAGGGGGTAGTCTATTTCGGGGGCTCTTCACGCTAAATATATGTATTGTTAGTTTTGTATGCAGCTCGACAAGAATGCTATCTCATAAAATCATTCTGACAATAACCACATACTTTCCTATATCAAAGTAGGAAATGACTAGGATAATATCTAGCATTGCAAAATAAACTCAACGTCTATGTTATTATTCCAGAATTTTTATCATGCATCGAGCAAAAACTTTCCCTTTGCTCAGATTGTGAATGTGAAATGGATCAAGAATATCAAGATATAAAATTGGTGACTGGTGAAAGCATTGAGGGATGAAAAGGAGGAGAATTAGATTTGGCGGGTGTACTTTTGCGTATTTTCTGTTCAAGTTATCTTGTTAATTTGGATTGTAATTTTTGTCAATTTAATTGAAAACCAAGAATAAATTCATCATCATCATTGTGAGTAGTTAGGTCAGAAGAACTACAGCGATATGATTCTCAGCAGTCTGTGCCATCTTATAAAAAGAATTTCATGCATATGGACATGTCTTAAAGTATCGGAACTGAAAAAACCGTTATAATCGTTACTTTAACTAAATACTGCAATAATGATGTGCGTACTTTAGCCAGAAGACAACTTTTTCCAAAGTTCAATAATGACACGAGAAATCCTCCCGAATCATGCATAAACAAGACTGTATAAAAGCAACAAAATGAAAAGTTATGCTTTCCCTTCAGTTTATTTGCTTCTACGATATACTCCAGTCTGCATATTTATGTGCCAACTGTCAGTATTCATAAGCGAGATGAAACAGAAGGCGAGATAAGGAAAGAGACGCATAAATGGTTACATCAGCCTTCCTCATGATATGGCGAAAAGGGGAATTTGAAACGTTTAATAAAATTGTGGATGTATTTACGTGGCTCTGCTATAAGCATGCATGAATTACTGAAATATGTATGGAGTGAGAAAAATGGTAGAGCTCCAAGTGGGGATAGGGGTCCCATTATTGTTACCATTTCTATTTACAGATGATCGATCTTTCACTTGAACAGGCTGACTCTTCTTTAGCTTTGTAGTGTTCCCTGCATGCATAAGTATGACACAGTATACACGCCACCATCAGTGAGACAACCCTCACCTGGGCCCTCATCAATCATCCCTTTCACTACGTCCTCTCGTCTTTTTGATTACTCCGTATTTTCAATTCCGACTAGAAGCTCCTCCATACGCTGAGGACGCTAGCAACAGAGAGTTCATTCTGGAGGGCTTCATCCTCCACTGGAAATTATTTTAGATGCTCCCTTATTAACTATATTTATTAGCAACCCTAACCCTACTCTAAACCAAGTCCGTTATGTATGTTTCAATTCAACTTGGTGAAAGCAGTTTTGCAAAAATATTCCATATATACGAGGAGGTTTCAGAAATTACTGTCCGCTCCAAATTTATCAATATCTCCGAGATACACAAACAAAATAGTTCAAA
>JAQGAH010000973.1:0-20713 GCA_034696885.1 Lepidocyrtus paradoxus | reverse complement strand
AATTCGTCTTGACCTCCTCTATCGATTGACATAAACCCGATTTCCAAATTCGGACCACCTTTATCGAGAATTTAACCACCACGGTGATAGATAACATTTACGTAGGACTAGAACATAATGAATCAAGAGGAAGCTGCAGCGATTTTCCGCAGAGGAATCAAGCGTCAACGGTGAAAGCAACTACGCCAAATATGACATCCACAATTGCTCAGCTCAGAAAGAATAATGCCACTGGGGCGGCTTTTACTTTGTTTGCATGCACCGTGCATCAATGTGAATGCGGCATTCAGCAACAAAGCTTGTGGGAGAAAGTAAACCAGATGATGACTACAGAGGCGCCGAGGAGACTTGCTGCGATTGTTGAGTGCATTATTGTTTGTCAATTGTTAATTGACACCCTTTCCGTGTTCTGATCACGTGTGCCCCCGCTTGGACTGGGCTTATAGTATGACATTATGTGAACAACGAAACATGAGCTAATAATCAGAAGAAAGTATATTTTCAGGTGAAAGTATATATGTCAAACAAGTGCTTTTTATGAGTCATGAAAGCTTCGCTTTCGTGACAAATACTGCAGTGATGGGAATTATAATGAGAGGACAATGGGGCTTTTTATCATACGCCTTGATAAGCATAACTGTCATTGGCGAAGGTCCCGGGGTGTTTGGTTCCGGATCCCTGGATCTGCCACATGAGTTCTTACCCTATTACTTTTCCGCTTTCCCTAAATTGGCGGAGGAATGTAGAAAAGACCCAGAGTGCCCTTACAAGGTATGTTGAAGTTAAAGTTATATCTGCGTTAATCAAGTAATTAAAGTGTCAGTCAAAATATGGAATACTTACTTGTAAAATGAATGTTAAAGTGTCAAGTTTTAAATCTTGAATACTTTAATTTTACCGACAGGCTCACCTGGGCAAAAATGTGTGCTGGGGATTCGAAGACAACTGCGATCTTGGCCGAAGGTACTCCCACCCAATCTGTGATGGAGATCATAAAGGCTGGGTCAAATCAAAGAAGGAACAAGTGGACACATTCTTCACTCAAGGGGACTTTGGATATATTAGAAACTACAGGAATTCCATGAAGCTGATATGCAAGCCGGAGTTGCAGGTTCTAATCTCTTTGGCTTATCTCCAGTCAGTTGTTAATGTTCAATTTAGTTTGGCGTCGGCTGAAAAGTTGGCCTTCATTATATGTTTCTGGTAACATATTTTCCAGTGACAGAATGTATTTCTTTTATAGACTGACTCATCTTTAGAATGTTCAGAAAACATCGAATTTTGTAGAGCAAGAAATATCATGATAGACTTTCGAGCTTTGGCTAATCGCACCTCCGCAGTGATGTATGACATGGATGTGCTGAAACCTGGAGAAATTGGGGGATATTGCAAGCTAGATGCAAAATTATTAAAATCCGAATTCGGGCGACTCAGCTCCTTGCAGACGTGGTTGCCAGAACTTCGAAATTTTGTAAAATTGGATCAATCGCCAGTTTTAAGTCCGGAAGCTCAGTGTGATCAGATTATCAAGACTCCGGTTTATATTATGAAAATCGACGCTAGTAAGCAGGGATCTATCATTATTTTATCTCTAAATCGGTAGAAATATCCTTTCATTAATCAAGCTTTGTTTGTTCTATTATTACAGCGGTCAATATGTACCATCATTTTTGTGATTTCGTCAATTTGTTCGCCTCAATGTTCGTAAATTCAACACAGAACAACTCGGATATGTTCCCAACGAATGTAAAGGTTCTTATTTGGAGGACATACAAATATTCGTCCAGTTTTGAGGCTGCGTTTCGAGCTTTTACATCGTATCCTATTACAAATCTCAATGATTACAGAGGGAAGCGTGTTTGTTTTAAAAATGTAGTATTTCCGCTGCTACCCAGAATGATTTTTGGATTGTTTTATAACACTCCATTGGTAAGCTAAATTAATTTTATGAACACGATAATCATTTTTCAAAGCAGGAATTTTCAATTTTGTCATATCGAAAGCTAATTAAAAGTTGTATGTTAACTTTGATTTTTATATTTTCAGATTTGGGGCTGCAGAAATAGTGGCTTATTTCACGCCTTTTCAAAGTTCACATTACATAGATTGAGAATAGATCAGCGTACGGGGCCAAATCTGAAGAAAATAAGAGTGACGCTTCTTAGCAGAGAAACTAAATACAGAAAAATTCTAAATGAAGATAATCTGCTCCAATCATTGAGGAATAATAGTAGCTTATCAGTTCGGAGGGTAAACCATTTTAATTGAATTGCTAAGGTATAATTACTGAGTAATTGGTTACACATTTTAAAATCTTACTTCGCGTAGGTCGCGTTTACATGGCGCACCGATTTTGCGGAGCAGCTTGCTGCCATTGCTGATACTGACATACTAATCGGAATGCACGGGGCAGGACTAACCCATTTGATGTTTCTTCCAGATTGGGCTGTGATTTTTGAATTGTAATGCATAAGGCCCACTGCATTACTTCGGTTTACATGATTCATCTTGATTTTGAATTTTATTTAATGTTTGTCTCATGTGAATCCATCAGGTATAATTGCGGGGACATCCACTGTTACGCCGATCTTGCTCGGTTACGGGGCTTGAAATACATAACCTGGAAGGATGACTCCAAGCTTAGAATGGTCGAAGACGGAACCTTCCAAGGCGAAACTCCGGGACCGCACCCAAAGCACGCAAACTATGAATTCGACGATACTGAATTTTTAAAGTTGGTGGAGGAAGGAGTCTCCCATATAAAAAAGTTTCAAGATGCTACGAAGCATGATGAACTCTGACAACAATTTAATTATAAATAACCAATGATGGGACAAAACAAACTGCTATGTCGTGAAAAAGTATCTCCAGCGAGCCATGTTGGAACATTCCATACAAGTTTTGTTCCTGTAAAATATTAGTTACATAAACATACCTATGGCATGACCTGTATTTGCCAATTTGCCAAAGCATTAGTGGAGCTCCACCCATCTTGACATGTGTATTACTTAGTTTGAGTCTCAAAGTATTTTATTTAACTGTTTTTTAATAAACTTCAACTGACACCACCTTAATGATAAGAATAAATCATAATCAATCATTAGTTTGGAAAGCTAGAATTGTTACATTTTACCTTCCACATTCTGGTTCATCTTATGATTTTCATTTTCATCTAACTTGTCTATAAGAACTGAATCATTCATGTATACTCCAACTCCCACTCCACAACCTCCATTTTATCAAGTTATACAAAACTCCTCCAAGATAATTTAAACATAAGATAAGCCTTTGTTTCCGTTGCCAGTTTGCCAGTATTAAAATTGACAGAGCATATGCAGCAGTGCACCAAGAGAAAAGCCTTCAGCTCAGCCTCGTAATCTTTGGCTTGAGCGAGGAGTTTCCCAAGGAGCTAAATCTGCAAAAAGGCAGTTATGTATGGATTCTTTCTGAGTGTACCCAATGCCGCTTCTTCTTTCTGTGCTACTTGTTTAGATGGTGGTGGGCAGTAAGCGCATGCATGGTCCATTGTGCATGGCTGCTGTTTTGTAGACTTGTGATTAGGATAAGTAAATTCAAGTTGTTGTAGTGATTTTTTTTTAATTCCAATTAAGTAAAGTGAATTTAAATGAGCTATTAGTAAAAAGTAGTATATTTTGCAAGCCAATAAAGCTATGTGGGCTTTGTGACAACAAGTTGTAGCTGTCGCTCTTTTTCTTCCGTCATCCATAGTTTGTAATTGAGTTCAATTTTTTTAGAAGCTTCCATTACCCCTTTCCGTCAGCTGTCGTTGGTCGTCAGTTGTCAACAGACTGATGACCTTGGATATCCATTCAGTTTTGTGTTTTTACTTGCGTTTCCAGCGTCAGCGTATTTAGTGCCAGCGTGAGCCAGTTCAGTTAGTAAACAACAGCAGCATCCAATATCCCTCCAAAAATTACTGGTAGATTGTGAACTGGCGTGACCCTTCCCTCCAAAGTGGAATTCCACTGAAGCTGGATGTGAAAAACTGGTAAGCTAGTAAGCTTTTTTACTAACAATTAAATTACGCTCCTTTAAACGTTAACTTGCAGACGTGACGTGGTTAGTTAACTTAAATTGTAGTAAAGTCAAATGTCGTATGCAGCTAAATATTTGCACAGACAGCGTAGCTAACTTGAGCGTGCGTCAGCCTCAACAGACTGAACAGACAGGCTAGAGTAGTATGGTGTGGTAATATGATGGATTGTCATTAAAATTGCGTAATTAAAAGTATGAACATAAAAGATAATAAGCTGCTGCTGGAAGTCTTTATACAACTGGGTGACTGGCTATGTTATTATGCGTTTAGGTTGATGACAGTGCTCGATAAGGAGAGCCAAGAGTGTAAAGTCCATTGCCATGATAAGCGTAGTTTAGTTTGTTCAACCAACATTACAACCAGTTAGCTACGAGCCTGCCTATTAGCCACTTAATTTATTAATATTTTGAGCTTATTTTTTCCAAAATAAGAGAGGAGCACTAAACTTTTTTTTTGAACGAACTGTATAGTAAAGTAAAAAGTATGAATACATACATAATGAATTTCTCGTTTTGTGTTTAACTAAGCATTATTAGCAAAAACAATAGTTTAATTCGTCCATTTTAGGAGCAACACATGATTTTAGAATAATGTATGTTTGACTTGACAGTATTCAGTACAAACAGGAAGTGGCAGGTTTCTAAAAGTAGGTAGAACAGTTTGGATAGACAAGGCGTAGGTTTAGAGTTTAGCTGATTAGAAGACTTACTATAAAGCGCAAAATATTAATGTCCATTTTTTATTTAACTTTCAGATGTGATTAATCTGAGCGGATGAACTTCTCTTCTGTTTTACGAAGCTTGCTACCAGTGGAAGTGGTTGAATCCTAATCGTCAACTGTCAACCTGTCCCGAAGAAGACTTCATCATAGGGCACCCAGCCGAGAAACTACGAAGACCTTCAAAAGCATTCCATAGGATTATCAAATATCCTAACATGGCAAGTGTTTACGAAGGGGAAGCCGTAGGAACTGAGCCCAATCCCTTGCCGTTACGACGATCAAGATCGGTAAAAAAATAATGGGGCAAAAAAAAATGTTTTTAGTTTGCATTATTGTCAGCTAAATTATTTTAAATTGATTATTGTTGTTTTCCAGGTAGAGGAGATTTTTCGTCGACCTAAAATCTTCGTGATTCGGGAAATTTACGATTCGGAGCAGTCGGATGACAATTTCGAGCAGCAGTTGGAGCGAGCCCTTTCTCAGGAAGTTTTTACAATTGTAATAGAGCCATTCAAACTTGGAGATGAAACCACACGATGGATTGCCGTCGGAAATTGGCTTCACAAAGTAGCAGTAATATCAGGTTTAGGCTCCTTGATAGCGGCTTTTGTTTGGCCTAATAATCAAATCATAGGTGGATCATTAACCTTCTTGACAACCTTGTGTACTGGTCTGTACTCCCTGGCGTGGCAGTTTGATCCCTGTGTTAAATATCAAGTGGAATCAGATCCCAGACAGTTAGATCAGCTAGCTCTTCCGTCCCTAAATAATTCATCCCCAGTGGTACTAGTACGAAGGGATGATACAAAAAGGAAGATACTTCACACTGCAGTCACCCTTGCCTGTTTGGCTCAAGTCGGAATAAGAATTTATTATCCTTCGGTGTACAGACTCTTTAATCCAGCTATCGCAAACCTCGCGCAAACAAGTTATCCAAGCTCTTCAGGCGGACCTAGGGGTCAAATAGTTGTTACTAGTTATTCTAGAAACAACCTTCCAATGCTGCCAACTTCAACGGGATTCATGAGTGTTTTAGCGGAAGGCGTAGGGATTTTGGAAACTTGAAAGAAGAAAGTCAAAGAAGTAGAAGTAATAAGTATTATCGATTTTCGTAGGATCGGGAACATGACGTTTGACAGACACTTTTTGGCAGTAATCATAGAAGGTTGAATCACTTTTCATTTGGATTTGGGCTTCCTTATTGTACACAATTTATTAAAAGTGTGTCATAAAGTTAATTTCTGTGTCCATAAAGTAAATGATCTTTTAAGTTATATATTAATATATATTGAAGCTTTTAATAATATATGTTTTTACTGATGTCGTTTAATACATGTTTCGAATTTTGTGACTGATTTATAAGAAATAACACGCATAAGGATTCACTTTTGTATTTCGTTAAAGAAGGTCCTATATACATTTAATTTATAAGGTTCTAGTTCTGAGGCTTTAGAGATGATATGGAATCATGAGCGAGTTATAGATAGATATGTAGGTAAATGGGTACTGCCAACTTAATTGGAATGCACTTGAATTGATTTTTTGCATTTGTGCCTTCTGCATTGGGAAAGACGAAATAGCTGCAAAGTTCAAGAAAAGTAGCCACTACATAAATCCCGTCACCATTATGAATTTTTTGTTTCAATCTTTTAATTACATTTGAGCGCTGTACATACGTGATCCCTATTCCCTATCCGATTAGAATATGTATATTTTTCACATAAACAATATGAATAATAGTTTAGTAATCTGATGAGACTAATCTGAAAAGAGTATGGTTACCTGGCTTAATTGGTACTTACCAGCGCAGTGTAGTTATTGAAAAATTGAAAGTGATGAGATTACAATGACAGGATCAAAATTAAATCAAGTCTTAAATTAGTACCTATAAAATTAAAATTTTAGGTAGAGTGCTACTATTTTGGTTGCCTTTGCTTCGGTTGATTGATAGCAGCAGTAAAACATCGACTTTGAAGGGGTGTCTTGTACATCATTCAGTCGAATACGTTAATTATATACATTTCTGAAACTAATGTACGATTGCGATACATAACGAATATTTTGTTTAAAAGTTTATTATTATAATATAATATGTATAATTCTGAAATAGTCACTTTACATTATTATTGTTACATATATTTTTAATTCAGTTTTGTGTAGTATGGACATAGCAAAAAAAACGTGAAAAAAGCAATGCAATAAATTATTCTATACTAAATTGAAATATTTATTTAAATATGCCAAAGATTAATCTCCATAATGTTCTGTAACGCATATTCTTCCAAGAAATTTCATATATTCACTCTGGAGAAAGCATTTTCTCCTACATTTCCTCGTGTAATCTATCATCACCGTGAAATAGGGGCTACTGGAGACGATGTCTAAAAGAAAGTATGAGGAAAGTCAAGTCCACATTGATTTTCGGGCATATGAGGTGAAACATGGGAAAAGCAGCTGCTTAGCATACGCACCCCACAACTGAAGCGTAACCTAGCAAGAGTGAAAGTTCATGAATTAAAAATAATCACTCACATCCAACATTTAAGCTAGCTGAGAATCCGGAAGATAAGTTATGAATGCGTCTTTTACGATTACCAACAAGTCATTGAATACTGCGGCACTTGCCAGCAGTCTTAATTCTAGAAAGTCAATAGGGAAAGGTGAAAGTCAACAATGGTTCAGTAGAGATTTTTCAGGAATTGACTACTTTCATATTTTCACAATCCTCCAGAGAAATCTAACAGTCCCTGTGACATTTATCTATCATGGGGTTCTGGCTAGAGCTGAAGCTGCTTCTTTGGAAGAATTTTACTTTAAAACGGCGCAAACCGGTACAGAGAAAATTCACTCGTCATATATTCATACGCATTTTACCATTTGGAAATGTATGTCTGTCTAAAAAAGGTATAATCTATATTTAAACAGGTCATGTTCATCTTTGAGTTGTTGATACCGTTAGTCCTCTTCGTAATACTTGTACTCATTCGAAGACGAAAACCTGCCATTGAGAATCCAGCGAGTACGTAAAGTTGTCATTTGTATAATAATTTTTTTTTAAATGAAAATTGATTGGTAAAGGATGCTGACAAATATACTTTCATGCATTTTTGTCTAAGGTTATTTTTACACATGGCCATTACCGAGTGCAGGGTTGATCGCTGTGATGCAAGCATTCTGTGACATTCCCCCGATGCTAGATGAGTATGGATTTCCAAAGTATCCAAATTCGTCGTAAGTATAAAATCCGCTTGTTGTTGTATGCCTAAATCTCAATCCATATTAATCTAATCAGGGTAATTTGTTTCTTTACATTTCAGCGTCCAGGACTTTCTTACGCATATTAATACTGTAGGAGACAATTACAACTTTTTCCAACCCGGATTTACGCTTGACGAGCTTCAGGAACTTCCACGGATCTATAGGAGCATCATCGAGGATCCACTGATGCTAAAGGAATACTTTGAGCACAACTCCACCAGTATGCATATCTAATTATTCTATAAATTTTGTGTTTGTCTTACGGATTTTTATGCATAAGGTACTTAATTGATAAGGAGCATAAGTATTTTTTTCTGACATTTTCTTAGGCGTTACTCCTGCGTCATTTCTAAACGATCCTATTGGCCTGCAAGATTTCATGACGCGAAATCTTTCCTTTGATCGTAATCTCACCACGGAACTGATTTTTGATACAACGGTGGAGAAACGGAGTTTATTCCAGTTACTCTTTCACAATCCCAATGTTTCAGAAATTTTTCATTTTCCAAATCCTGGGGTTGACGAGAAAGCTCAGTCACGCGACGAAACACCGGACTTGTATAGTGTCAAAGATTATATAGGTGAAGGATTTCTGTACAGTTATTTGAGGAGAAATGATGTTTCAGAGGATATTTTCTCGGCATTACTTGGACTTCAGAAGGGGAATGTTGAAGAACTTACTTATTATGCATCTGCTTTACTTAAGGTGGGATTGCAGTGAAATGATACTTATTTGTATTGATAATTTTTGTAATTTCAATGTCATTTAATGGTAATGAGTCCATGCGTTGTATTTATATATTTTTACGCAGAAAATTATCTTGAACGAAGAGACACTGTCTGGATATGTATGCCGCTCGAATCCGGATATATACCTTTGGAACTGCACAAGCGCAACAAAATTGCAGTGTCGCGAACATTTCCAAAACCTAAGCGAAGTCTACTGTAAACTGTCGACTGCCGATAGACGATCATTACTTGTGGTTATAAGTAATCATATTGATTCGGACCTTGCAAAAGACTTTGTACGTTTTAAATACTTTTAAAGTAGATGATATGCAAAAAAAATTAACACTGAAATATTGTACTTTAATATGTTTGTTGTATTTTATATTTTCAGTTCCGAACTTGGAAGAATGACGAGGGAAGAGGCAGGATGCAAATGTTCACAAAGAATGTGGAAACATTCCTCAAATTCAAACTATCCGTGAGGGACTTATTTAAGATCAGTGAGTCGATGCCCCAAGAATATTGTAGCCATAATACAACCAGTTCTTTAAGTTACAAAGACATGGACCCGGATACTCAGGATACGTACGACCAGTCGAATACTACATCAGATTTCTTCCCTAAAAAGAAGGTCTGTTGTCCAGTTTTTTTTGTGTAGTTCGTATAAGCAGGCATTTAGCTACTTAAGTTTTAAGATTTTCTTTCTATTTTCCATATATAGCTTGGCCCATCACAGCCATTTTTGCAAATTTGGAAAGCGATGCAGAAGACAATATGTGGGGCAGACGTCATTATGAATGACGATCTTCAGAGCTTCGAAGATCTTCCAATGACCAATAGCCAAAAGGCTAAGCTGAAACTTTTAGTTCACGTTTTGTACAATAATCCTAAGGTTTTGTACGTTCCGAGTGGCACCGATGCAGATAAAATAATTCAAGAGGTAAGCATTGTTAGGATTAGTTCTATTTGAGATATGACTAGATATAAAAATGAAGTTCTGAAACATTCAGTTGATGCATTATTATTTGCAAAATGTAATTCCAGGCAAATAGGACGTTCCAGTTTTTCGATACAGTTACAAATTATGCCTCTACTTTATCTAACGTTAGCGAAGAAATCAAGACATTCCTGACCTTGAACTCAACTGAGTACAACTTATTCATAATGAGAAAGATACAAAGGGATATGACGAACTCACCACTTCGAAGTTGGTTTATTACTGACGATGTCTTACGGAACTTCTTGCTTGATAATGAGATAAGCAATAAGGTATAAATTAAGGTTCATGTCATTTTGTGGAAGGGACTTATGAAGTGGCCAATCATGAAGGGAATCACTTCGTTATTTAAAAAAATATTCCTAATGCATCCACAAAATGAGGATTTCGGACTTTTTCCCAACAAAAGATGGCAAAGTCTCAAAGTGCCCCTTATATTGATTGACTCCATCCCTTTTACATTCGCGTTGAGCGTGAAACATTCCAAAATGCTTGCAACGCGAGTCAATATTACGGGCAATATTACTTACTATTTTTTTAGGAAAAAAATCAAAACTCTTCATTTTGTTGGTGCATTATTAAAATTAACGATAATATCCCTCAAAAGACTTTTTTGCCTTCTTGGTTGCCCAACCTATTGGTTAAATGGTTATGGTCTCATTCAACATTTTTTTGAACCTCCTTGCAGCAAATGTTCATAAACCAGTTGGACGTCATTGGAATAGCTGCTTGCAGTTGGAACAGCTTGATGAAAGGCCTGTCGTTCAACATTTTTAGGGGATTTCGGACCGAAGATGAAATGATTGATTATTTCAAAACGAAAGCATTCAACAACAATGCTACAGTTCTCGCAGGTATTTAAAGATTTCATTTATGTTTCAATTTTAGCATTAACCTTTTATTTATTCGTCCAATCTTCTTGATTTTATGAAGGAGTTGTTTTCTACATGAATGACGACGGAAGCCTTCCGAACCACATGATATACAAAATTCGGCAGAATGCGTCCTTCGTTAAAGATACTCAATACATCCGCAGTCAACTTTGGTTTCCGGGACCTGGTCATGATCCATCAATTTACTATGAATTTGGGTTTGTTTGGATTCAGGTAAAAATGGTTCCTCTTTACGAGGATTTGATATTTTGCTGTCACTCATATACTTCAGTGCAAAGTGGAATTAAAGTTATTTGTGTAACAACAGGATGTGTTTGAAAGAGCCATGATTAATCTGTATTCCGGAAGGGATGTGATAGAGCCTGGTAGTTATATTCACCACATGCCTTATCCATGCTATGTCTCAGATCAGGTACGATTTAAAAGATACTGATATGAATTCGTTCTTGTGTTAAATACGTACCTTAACATTTCGGATATTTAGTTTTTAAATTCGATTTTTGTTACTTTCCAGTTCCTTTTTATGATTCAGCATGTGATGGCGCTGTGCCTAACGGTATCTTGGGTGTATTCTGTTGCAATGCTAGTACAGCACATAGTGTACGAGAAGGAACAAAGACTTAAAGAGGTGACAGCTAATGTTCGCTTATAAACAGTGTTATTCAATTAGGTATTTAATATAACAACAATATGTTTCGATATGATAATAGGTGATGAAAATGATGGGAATGCGTAATTCTATTCATTGGATTGCGTGGTTTATATCTGCATTTACTCAAATGACAATCACTGTTTCAATTCTCACAATAATCTTGAAGTATGGTAAAGTTCTAGCTTACAGTAATCCGTGGATAATATTTTTGACAATGGAAATATTTGCGATCTCAATCATAATGTTTTCGTAAGTTTTCAGATTTCACATATACTTTGATCATGATGTTTTTTTTGGATAAAAAAACTGACAACCGTTCTAATCTGTTTCGAATTTCTAATATTTATATAGATTTCTCGTGAGCGTGCTGTTTTCCAAAGCAAAAATTGCAGCCGCTTGTGCTGGAATATTGTATTTCATGTCGTATGTGCCGTACTTATACATAGCCGTACGGGAAGAAGGCGCTCATGAAATTGTCAGCGTTGAAGCCAAATTAACGGCGGTAGAACATATAAGAACATAATAAATTGTAGAGTTTTTATCGCAATTCAAGTAGTATGGAAGCACGTAAAAGTTTATTTTATTTTTTAGAGTTTCCTGGCTCCGACAGCTTTAGGCTTGGCTGCGAGATATTTTGCGTTTTACGAGGAGATTGGCCAGGGAATGCAGTGGAGCAACATCGGTATGTAGAATATGGTTAAAAGGGAATTACAAAAAAAATGCAATTATTTTGTCAATCCAACCATATTAATTAGATACATTGTTGTTTATAGGTCAATCTCCGTCGCAAAATAATGGATGTAATTTGGCGTACATCTTACTAATGCTTCTATTGGATGCCCTATGTTACCTGATTTTATTTTGGTACATTGAAAATGTGCACCCAGGTAGGAAGTTTTTCATAAATCAAGAGTTATTGTGCCCTTAGTCTTTTTTGCATTCCACCTAAAATCGTATTTTGCTTAATCAATAGGGGCATTTGGAATTCCCAAGCCGTGGAACTTCCCATTTACAAAGTCTTACTGGTTAGGAAATAGTGAGGAGCCTATAAGTCCACCTATAAGGCGTCATCCTTTCAGAGCTTTCATGTCTCGAACATCTTGGTGGAACAGTTCCCAAAGAGCGCCATTTCTGGCAAAACCTCCCTCAGTCTGTGATCAGTCTTGTACGGAACCTGAAAAAGATTGGAAAAATATGTATGAAGATGAACCAAATCATTTGCCTCTCGGGGTTTCTATTACAAAACTCTCAAAAAAGTACAAAAATGCAACCAAATATGCTGTGCATAGTCTGGATTTAAATCTGTACGAAGGCCAAATAACTGCACTATTAGGTCCAACAGGTTAGGGATAAAACTATTAATCATTTTCATTACAATTAACGATTGCCTTTGAGTACTTGCTTGTTTTACCGTAGTTCATATATTTATTAATTCTTTGCAGGAAGCGGGAAGACTACTATCATGTACTGTTGTTCTTGGCAAAATATTTGATTTTGATTAACGATTGATATAGCTGAAAATGGAAACAATATGTTTAACACCGTAACCATACTGTACATTTATTTCAGGTCTATTCTTACGGGTCTGTATCCTCCAACTTCCGGTTCTGCCCAAGTTTATGGACATGGCATAGAAACCCATATGGATGCTATCAGGAGTTCTCTAGGACTGTGTCCACAGCACAACGTCCTCTTTGACGATCTAACCGTCGATGAGCACATCTGGTTTTACTCGCGTCTCAAACAAGGCAACAATGATGTAGACGCTGAAACGGAGAAACTAATAATGGATTTGGACCTGCCACACAAACGGCATCAAAAAGTGGACTGTTTGTCGGGTGGAATGAAGAGACGACTTTCAGTGGCTATAGCGTTTGTTGGAGGGAGTCGGGCTGTCTTCGTAGATGAGCCTACTGCCGGAGTTGGTAATTGAAAGTCGAACTTATATTCCATCAAGCAAACGTTTTGTACTTTGAAACGGTCTTATATTTTCGTTGCTTTTCTTAGATCCTGTAGCGCGAAGGGCAATCTGGGATTTAATTTTAAAGTATAAGAAAGGTAAAGTGAGCTGTATGAAATTTTGTTGAATGATGACAATTATAACTTTCTCCGTGAATCAAACTTAATTATTATGTGGGTTTTAAACCATAGGTCGAACGATTCTTCTCAGTACTCATCATATGGACGAAGCAGATATACTTGGTGATAGGATCGCAATAATTGAAAATGGGGCCATCAAATGTTGCGGGTCCCCATTGTATTTAAAACATCATTTGGGAGACGGATATCATTTATACATTGTAAAGAAAACGAACGAATCAGAGTTGTACGTAAAATGCATTTATAGGTATAGCAAGCATTAGTATGTTTGAAGTTAAATCTGAAGTTAATTAGTATTGTTGATTGATTTTCAGTACGTCTAAATGCTTGCAACAGACGGTCACTTCATTCATAAAGCGTAGAGCGCCAACGGCAAAGTTTGTCAAAGAAAGCAAACACGAACTACACTACATGCTTTCTCTGGCTGAGTTGAAGGCAGGCCATTTTGTAACACTCTTTAAAGATCTTGAAGACTGCAAAGAAGATCTTCACATCAGCAGCTATGGAGTCAAGAATACTACCTTGGAAGAAATATTTATGAAGGTCATTTCGGAAAGGTTAGATTCGGAAAGTGATATTTGGCTTGCTGCATCCAACGAGCAACTGGAAAAGGATGTGGTTGAACCTACAGCAGTGAGCCTTAAAATGCAAGAGATATCTGCAGAGAGAAGCGCAGCTAATGGAAACCTTGCAGCAAAAGAGGGTGAAACGTCAGCCGAATTTGATGGTCAAAGTTCGCAGCAGCAGCAACAAGGTGACATGGTTGAAGAAACTGTTTTAGATGCAGAAACGGGCGACGAGAATGAAGATTTTCTGACGAATAAGAGTACCACTGAGCCTGAAGTAGCTGAGGCGGATGACCCAAGGTTACACCCAAAATTTCCAGTCTGGCAACAGTTTTGTGCTATTATCAATAAAAGATACTTGTGCACCAAACGTAATCTTGAGGGACTCATATCACAAGTAGGTTGAGTTATTTACATTACATGATTACATAATTTTTATATTTAAGTTTGTAGTCAACTATTGAGGCAAAGTTTTTAAGATGAAGTTTACTTTTAATGTACAGATTTTGTTGCCGTCCTTCTTTGTGAGCGTTGCAATGTCTGTAGCACTTACTGCTCCTGACATCACCGATCTGCCTGAATTGATCCTGTCGACGGCTCAGTTTTATGAGATGAGTAAGCCTGCCGAAAATATCATGGGCTTGGCAAATAATAAACTGGATCTTTTTGAAGAACGGTACATTTTTACTTTCTCGCTATGTCAGTATTTTCAATTTTCAATAGACTGTTTCCTATGGACTATATGACACTTTTTTTAAACATTAGATTGTCATACGATGCAGTGTCTAGCGATATTGCAGCAACTTTTCATCTGCCTTCAGGACCTGGGGCAACCTGCGTTTTGAAATCTCCATTTGTGCTAACTGAATTTTTGTCGAAGCATGATGCTCCAACAGTATTCAAGGAGGAACTTTTTGGCTCCATGTGCGGTGACGTATTTCAAAAAGACATATCCTTTTCAAATGGTAGCTTCATAAAGTCTTCTGAAAAGGTTTTGCCTGTGGAGCTAATGAAGTCTTATATATCTAAAGAAAGGTGAATTGTCCATTTCGTCTGTCCGAATACCAACAATTTCCTTCCCTAAATGTATTGTAATTAATAATTCCTCTAATATTTTATTTTCTAGGAATTATCCTATCTGTTATTGTGGGGAGGAAAAGACTTCCTTCGTCTGTCCAGGCTATGGGTATACAGAACCACATTCATATGAGACAGTAACTGGAGACAGAATTTACGACGTATCTGGACAAAATGAATCACAATATTATCTGTACACAGCAGATAGATTCAGGTAACTCACAAATATAACAAATAGAATTGAGTATTTTTCATTCATCCTTCGTTCATCTCCCGTTTCTGATTGATTATATTTTGTAGATTAAGGAGATACGGAGGAATAAGCCTGGGTCTACTGAGAAATCACGTCCCTAAAGGGTTTGGTCTCTCAGCCCGAAGTTTGTTTGGGAAAATAGCTGTTCGTCATGCAGTAAAAGTTTGGTATGACGAAAATGGCTATCACAGTGTGGCGACGTATGTCAACGTTTTGAATAATGCTGTGTTACGAGCAAATATTCCCGAAGGCAAAGGCAGTCCTGCTGGTTATGGTATGGTACATATGAATTTCAAAAAATATTAGGTCAAGGTTGCAATTACGAATAAGTAAATTAATGTAGGGTGACTGCATTTACAGGAATAACTGTGATAAATCATCCCTGGCCAAATACTCACTCAATGGTAATGAGCACATCCGCAAGAGACATTCTGCAAGGAAATGAAGTTTTGATTTCGATATTTATAATTGTTGCAATGAGCTTTGTCCCTGCCAGCTTTGCCTTATTTGTAGTATATGAAAGGTATACGAGGTCAACACATTTACAGTTGTTGAGTGGAGTGCATCCGATGACCTATTTGACGGCGAATTACATATGGGATGTGGTGAGATCTCTTTTTCAAATAAAACATTTAATTGAATTTAATTCAGTTGATTTTTATGGGCTGATTAAATTCATGTTACTTATTCCTATTCCAGTGCAATTACTTTGTCCCTGCGTCCTTTATAGTTGCTATTTTGCTGATTTTCGATGTGCCAGCTTACTCTTCTGCAGAGAACCTTCCGGCAGTGATTGTTCTCTTTTTGATGTATGGGTAAGTTGAACCAACGCTGGCAGCAGTGGGCGCTTGGTGTCTCTCTTAGCTTTCATGTTTGGGATTATGAGCTTTCACGTGTAACTGAATACTAAACGAGTGTCTGCAATTTCCTTTTAGGTGGTGTATTTCTCCAGTTATGCATTGTGCTTCGTTGATATTTAATGAGCCCAGCTCTGCTTATATCTTTCTTATTGTGATTAATCTATTCGTTGGGATAACCTGCATTGTAACTTCGTTTCTGCTGGAAGTATTTTCTTCAGACTCGGTTCGAATACTCAGATTAACTTAAATGCTTAGAGATTTTGTAATTCGTAGATTGTTTGACCAAACTACAAAATAAGGCCATGTACTTTTCATGTAGTAATATTTGCGAGTGTTTTGTAATTATTTTGGGGATTTTGAGTATGAATATTTCAAGTTGATCAAGCAATTTACGTAATACAAAAACATGGATTGGGGAAGTAATTTTTACTGTCTTTATATTGTACATTCTTGCAGTTTATTGTCCAAACTCATATGATTCTAAAGTCAGTGTTTCTGGTGTTTCCAAATTACTGCTTGGGAAGGGGCTTGATGGATATAGCGTTTTGGCATTACTACAACATGTTTCTATCTAAAACTGGTGTGATGAATAACGATATTTAATCAAGTTTTAAGATTTTTTAACTATTGTAACATTAACAGCATTACCTTATGTAATATTTTTTGCTTTGCTCGACTGCAGGCCAAGGAAATAAAGTTATTCTCCCATTTTCATGGGATGTAACCGGAAGGAGCTTGGCTGCCATGATATGCACTGGTTTATCTTTCTTCATACTTAACTTTCTGATTGAATCTAGGCGATTTAATCGAACCAGGTATGCTTTGCACAATAACACCCGCATATTGTTCAATGTTATGTATTATGCATTCCAAGCTATATTATTTCTGCTACTAAATATTTTAGACGGTACAAGAAGTTTCTACAAAGTCTTTCGTTAGTGAACAATCCATCCGACGAAGACGTCTTAAATGAAAGGGCCCGTGTAATAAGGGGCCTTGCCAGTACAGATATTCTTCAAGTGGAAAATCTAACGAAAGTATACCATACGAGGAAAACTGGGAAGCACCTTGCAGTAGATCGGCTATGTTTTGGAGTTCCATCCGGCGAATGTATGAAAAAAAAATACGGAAAATGTACATACCTACTATAGTTAATTAGTAATTACTGATGTGGTTTGATGATCATGATTTTGTACTATGAATGTAAAGGTTTTGGACTACTGGGCGTTAACTCAGCCGGGAAATCTAGTACATTTAAAATGCTAACCGGAGACACCCCAATCACATTTGGAGATGCTTTCATCAATACGAACAGCGTAAAAACGAATGGGAGAATTGCATTAAAATCCATCGGATACTGTCCTCAGGTATAAATTTGTTTCTCTGCGGATCCAGAGAAAAAGTTCAATTTTAATCTATTTATTTATGTATCTATAATGTTGTTCCACTCTATTGTTTAGATTGATGCGTTGCTCGATGAGTTGACTGCCAGGGAACATTTGCAACTATATGCAAGGTGAGTAATATACACTTTCACCCTTATTGTTCAGCGAATTATTTGCAATCGGTGAAATGCTCTGTCTGATTTAATTGTGTCTAAATGTGCAAAAGATTACGAGGAGTACCCAGTAAGGAAGTTGACCAAGTGGTGGATTGGGCACTAAAGAAGCTCGATTTGCTTCAGATTGCGGATCGACCATGCAGAACCTACAGTGGAGGGAACAGACGAAAAATATCGACAGCTATAGCGTTGATTGGCAGTCCATCACTTATATTCCTAGTAATGACAGTCGTCAGTTTTACGTCGTCAGTAACGAACGATGCAAAGAAATTATCTGGTATATATTTTAAAATCTATTAACTTTAGGATGAGCCGACGAGTGGGACTGATCCACGCAGCAGAAGGTTTTTATGGGACTTGATACTTTCATTGGTGAAAGAAGGAAGATCAATTGTATTCACAAGTCATAGTGAGTTTTTTTTTGCAAATATATTCTAAAGTCATTTATTATTATAAAGAACTAAATTATTCATTTTTTTACGTGTGGTATAATGTTATATGTGTATTCTTGATATCTTTAGGCATGGAAGAGTGTGAAATGCTATGTACAAGGTTAGCTATCATGGTTCAAGGTCAATTCCGGTGTATTGGAAGCACCCAACATTTAAAGAACAAGTAAAGAGAAGATTATCATATTCACATCATTTTGCTCATTTTCCATTTATATATGCAGTTTTAATAAATGAGTTCATGGCTGATTTCATTTTTCATTGGGTGATAAACTTCAGGTTTGGGGATGGCTACTCACTGACGGTTCGGTGTACGATGGAAAAGGACGTAGGAAAAATTGAACGATATATGCGAAAAATGTTTCCTTTTGCCGTTCTAAAGGCAAGCTTGTACAAGAATGAATTGAATTTGTTCCAAAAACTTTGAATTCAGAATGCATATATATGAATGGCCTAACTTTTTCTATACACTTAGGAGAAGCATCACAACAGCCTTCATTATGAAATAGCTTCCCAGCATGTGTCCCTTGATGACATGTTCCAAAAGATGGAAACTGCTGTGAAAGATATGCCAATTTTGGATTACTCCGTCTCACAAAACACTTTGGATAATGTAAGATACCCTAGTCGAAAGAAACGAAACATTTGATTTTCCAATTCGTAAAAATGTGTGTATTACTTACGTAGTTTACTAAACTAAAACTTTTGTAGGTTTTCATCAATTTTGTGAAAAATCACTACCAAAATGCTGGAAGCAGTGGAAGCACTGCAGGCAACCAAGAGTCAATCGACAAGATTCAATCTTCTCCTATAGCCGGTGACGTCGCTAATTCCAACGTATAAATTTTAATGAACGATTCATAATTAAATTGTTAACGCACTCGCACTTAATGACTTCAACTGACGCACAATTCACAGCTTCACAAATAATTTTGAGGAATGATTTAATTCTTTATGCAATGTATATATACTCTTACATTTCTGAACAAAAATAAAATACTTGTAGTTGCTCATACATAAAAAATAGGATGGGTACAACAGTGTATTAATACTTTCGAAGAAGACCACGTACAAACTTCGACGCGTTAAGTAATGATAGCGTTTACTTTGGACACGGTTGGGTAGGGGAAATGTAATCTGCCAATAATTGGTAATCTTGAAATTAAAAGGTGCCTATCCAGTTTGAGACTAAAATTTCGGCATGGCCTGAGGACCACTAGACGAGTTAGAGGGGAGGAAGTCATCCAAAGACTTTTTGGCAACAGATGAAAGATCGTCCATTGATTTCTTTGCACTGACCGTTATGTCATCAATAGATTTCTTAGTGTTAGTTATAAACTCATCCGTGCTCTTTGCTGCTGAGTTTGAAAGATCTTTTATCTCTTCGTCGATTCTGTTAATGACCCAGTTAATGGCTTGACGTCCCTGTTAATATAGACATAAAAGTGAAAGCATGAGTAAATGGGTTGGAGAATATTCTAACGAAAGTTTTGCTATTAATGCAACTTGCACATGTGTTGCGAGGATGGGATTTCTTACCTTATTAGCATTCGAACTGATTGATGTGGCTAATAAACTTTCCATATAACTACTTAGTGGAACACCTTTAACTAGGACAACAGCTTCCTGCTTGAGGAGCGTTTTCTGGGGGTCTTCTGGGTGAGGTGCGTAAACCAAGTGTTCATCGACTGCTATATTACTACACCATGTTATCTAGAAAGGGGTTTAAAAAAATAGGAATCGGGCTTCAGCATCAAAATATTTGAGTTTTAATAAATATTTTTCGATTTTGAAGTATTTACTCAACTTACATTTCTAGACTTCAGAACCATAGTCTTATTAGTAGGATCGACTTCAGACTTCTCATTAGCATAGACTATATTAGGAGATCCCATTATCTGCAAAAGCACAAGTGAAGAACAATTATATAATTACTGCCATCCTGTTTGCAAAAATATTTAAAATGGGATTTGATTTAAGGAAAGGGTAATAACGTCGCGTCATTACTAACACATACATTTTGGACCCAGCCAGGAATGCCCCACTTTGAACTGAGGATTCTGTGAGTGTGCAAAACCCCTTTTTCGTCTATTGTCCTGTCTAATACATCTATCGACGCGACACAGGGGTTCATTGGATTTGGATATTTCCTCCAAGCCGCTTGAACAACCTTGTCCCACGGATGGCTACAAGTTATAAAACAGTATAGTTTAGTATTATTTGTAGATTTTGATCACTATCACACCTCCAACTTACAAACCGTCTCAAAAACCCGTACAATACAAAATCCACAAATAGTAACTCACTTGAATGTGTATTCTGATGTCCAAAACTTCATTTTGCTTATCTTCCTCTGGGATAACCTAGATTACAAATGAACAGGAAAAAACGAACAAATGAGCTATACATGTAGACCGATAATTTCGCCAATTACGCGCACAGCTGAATTATGATTATGACAGAAATTATATAAGCAACATGTCTTCTCAAACTTACTAAAGAAACCGAAATGATCAATTTTGTAACAGTACTAATTTTTG
>JAQGAH010000972.1:0-20719 GCA_034696885.1 Lepidocyrtus paradoxus | reverse complement strand
TAAACTAGGCAAATGAAAACCGAAAGGATTTCTGAGTGCCCAAAGGGTTTTTGAGGAATTTTTTCCTTCCTTATCCCACATACATGTAGTATCGTTATCTATCACCCCTCCTTACATGTCGGATATTATGTAGCGCCACAGTTTTCTTGATTTATTTCGAGAAAAAAAATCATGTCTGAGTTCATGTGTGGGCATTATTAAGGGCATCAAATAATGTCTCATTCAAACAGTCTTAATGCTGAACTCATCATCGGATACATTGAATGGAGCATTGTCTTATTGTATGCATAATACACTTACAAGATATAGTTGCCAATTGCAATTTTTTGCATTGAATTTTTACATTCCATTTTTATTTTTATTTATTGGCAATAAAGCTTCCGGGTTCGTATGATATCGTGATACGTGCACAAACAGAGGTCTCCCTATGATACTCGATGTTTGATAACATTTAAGACCTATGCATTTTACAATCAACATGTAGCTCAGTTATATTTGCACATTCCCTTTTTTTCAAAATCGACAATGTGAGAATGATGGAAAGGGTTGAGCTAACTAATCGCAAGTTGTAGTCAACCCTATTCAACAAATTTATGCATTATACATTGTTTTTTTTTAAAAAAAAATCCCACATCCACAAACATCATCGCCCATCGGCACAGCGCTAACTGGGGAGTAGGTATAGCTGGCTGTATGAATTCAATACGAAATTAAAGTAATTTATGGGACAGCTTTACGATAACAATTGCTAAAGACGACGTAATAAACTGCGCTGGTGTTAGGAAGCAGTGGAAAATCTCAGCATTGATCTCATCGAGCGCAAAGTGGCAACGGTAAGCGATGAGTTGAGGCTGTTGAGAGCAAACTTATGTCAGTGCTCTTCCCTTACATGATGCTTACTTAACACGACATGATATCCGCTCCACTCTTCAAACACTTGTTAATGAGGAGGATATTACGAGAAGAAGTTCCTATTCTTTAATGAATCGAGAATAGGAAGAGGTCCGACAGTAGATGGAAAAACAATTAAACAATTTTTCTCACGCTGTTCATCTACGCATTTTTTGTGAGGAAAAAGGAATAATAGAAATGGGAAGGATATACACATGTATTTGTGCATATTGTGACTACAAAGCTACTTAGAAAACTAACTGTACTGGGAATTTTATGCTTGTGCCAGAACTCTTCCTATTTTAACAGGAAAATTACAATGGGGGAGGATGAGAGGAAGAAAAATAAAGTTTTTATTGCGATTGTTGTGCCTCTGCGGTTGAATTATTTGAAACAGAGGCTGAGCTGGCTTCAGAGCCTCGAGAAGGTTGAATCTGTGCCAGTTTCAATTTTAAAACTTGCATTTCTCCTAGTCATATATATCTCTAATTTTTCATACCCAACTACTGTATAATTGCTAAGAATGATTATAAAAAATGGAAGTGAAGAAGCGTAATTACAACTGCAGATATTATGATGGATGTGACGGAATGAAAGCGCGTTCTCTTTTACAATAAAAATTACATTTTTTCGATTAAAATGACAGAGATGATGAGGTAATAACTATTTTAACTGGTAATTTCTGTCTTCACTTTTTTTTCAAGAGAAATGAAAAACAAGTGCAATTATATGTATCTATGATGAAAAAATGGTGAAGGATAATGAGAGGAAATTATATAGGCTTTTAAAATATTTCTTTGATTAACCTAATGAATAAAAAAGGATAAGATGAGGGGTTTATGTTTTGAAGGAAAAGCTTTTTCGTGAATTTAGATTGAGCTTTTGCATTCGATGATTGCTCTCCCGCTTTGAGTTTGGAAAGCCGATGAGGAAAGGTCAACATGTTGGGTCTTATCGGACATTCCTTTTTCCTCATTCTGATTTATTATTTGTGATCCGAGATGTGATGGAAGTAGTTCAAACGCACCTCGCAATCGTCTTCCGACGTAATAAAACATGAATGATTATAGCTCATGATTAGCTTGTGAGATTGATAAAGGCACTAGTCAATAAATTCATTCATTATTGTTATTGGCAAATATTTACAGCTTGATAAGAAATGTATGGCAGGACACTATAGGTTTGAGAGACTGCGTAAGGATTAGATTAGAGAATTAACATGTGTGAGGTTAACGCAACATTCTGACTTGACTTACTTTCTTTTATTAATTGAATCATAACATTTTATCCCGTATTTGGAGTTCAAGTTGATTGACATGTCATAACAAGGACTAATATTATCATAACATAGTTTAGTTACGGTATCATGTAAGATTGGGATAATCCAAGTTGCTTTTTATTACAAGACAAATTGTCAAATGTGGCATGTTGCATATTTTTGCAAAGTAAGTTGACTACCTAAGTATACGAGAGCTATTCTTTCTGAACTTTCCAGCAATTTACTTTATTACTACAGTAAAAACATAAACTAGTGACAATAATTATTAATTAAGATAAAAAAATCAAGTCCTTCATAAAATTGCAAAAAAAAATTATTGACTTCCTGTACAAATTACTTTATATTGATTTTGATTTCCTAAATTAATAGTGAAATGCTGTTTTAGCAAAAATTAGTAGTTTATATTCCTACCTTAAATCAGCATTGCAAATGTTCATTAAGATAAAAATGAAACTGCAGGTCAAAATGATAATATACCTAATGATGTTCCTGTTTCCTGAAACGCACGCAGTGGAACAATGCACTGGAGGAAGACAATCGGTGGATTTTGACTCTGTCTCAACTTACCCCACTTTTAATTTTAAGGTAAGCAGGCTATTATCAAGGCGAAAAGGTGTTGATTTTGTAGAGAGTTATTAAATTGTAATTAAATTTGCAGGCGGATTGGACATATCGAGACAAGCACTTCTGGAAATCTCGAGAGTTTGACTTTGAGTCACGCTATTTAAAGTCCAATTCTCCTCTTAGAGCAAATTTCAGAGTTCCAAAAAGCGAACAAGAGGCACGTCAAGGACATTTCGCTAATCAAGTTGAAGTAATTTTATTGCCCTATAGTCATACCGATCCTGGTTGGAAGTTGACTTTCGACGCGTACTTTTACTCAAAAACAAAATTTATCTTGAACAATGCTGTAGAAAAACTGACTGAATTCCCAAATATGACATTTGCTTGGAGTGAAGTCGCTTTTCTACAGAAATGGTGGGATGGGGCAAGCACTATTCAGAAAGAGAGTTTAAAAAAGTTGTTGCGTGAGGAGCGATTTGAGATTCTCAGCGGCGGGTGGGTAATGCCTGATGAAGCATCTACGAGTCTTTTTGCCTTAACACATCAACTCATCGAAGGTCATCAATGGATAAAAGATAATCTAAATATTACTCCTAAGGCAGCTTGGGCCATTGATCCATTTGGACACAGTTCTACGATGCCGTATATTTTAAAAAAGGCTGGGATTGAGGGCATGATGATACAGGTTATTTACTCACTTGCCTGCTGTTCAAATATACATTTCGATATATCTATTTAATACAACTAAAATATTCAAAATTCCAGCGAATTCACTACAACTGGAAACATTGGCTTGCCGAACACAGGAACGGAGACTTTATTTGGTTTCCACGTTGGAGTTCGGATCCAAAAGATGCCATCGTTTGTCACAATGCCCATTATGATCTCTACCCAACGAAACATTCATGCGGCCCAAATCCTGCTACCTGTATGAAATTCGACTTTCGCAACATTCCCGGTAAGTCATCAATAACTCATTCATAACAAATTAACTGGAAATTATTTCAGAACACCAATTTGCAATTTGATATTTATAGGTAAACGAGAGGAACATCATGCTTATATGAGCCCTGTTCATGAAAAATCCCTTCCCAAACTATCAGATTCTTTGGTTGGTCAGTATAGGCGGACTGCTTCCCTAACCAGGCACAATCTCGTACTGACCACACTTGGCGGAGATTTCCGCTTTGAAGAATTGCTAGAGTGGGACCAACAGCATGATAACTATCAGAAGTTATTCAGCTATATTAACTCAAACTATCTTAAATACAACACTTCTGCCAAATTCGGAACCTTAACTAATTATTTTCAGGTGTGTAAATTCAAATACGAAAATATGATTTGCAAATGATTTAGGAAGCTGAAATTAGATACATTTCTTAGAAAGTTACTTAACCTGTTATTTATACATTCTTTTGTAATTAAAGGCTATCCAAGACAAAGGGACGAGCCTTCCAACTTTTGAGGGTGACTTTTTTCCCTACAGGAATGAAATTTTCTTATCCATTTTTTAATCTTAAACTACAGTTTGGAATTTGGATCAATCAGGTCGTATTCATTTTTTGCTTCCTTTTCCTTATACAGCGATATAATATTCCCGTTTTCTCCAGCTTATTGGACTGGCTTTTATGGAACTCGTCCATATTGGAAGAAACTGAGCAGAGAGGCAGAAGATGAATTGCTAAAAGCCGAGATTCTCTTTACATTTTCATATAATTTGATGAGACAGCGCAATGATTCATCCTCTGAAGTATTCTAACATTCGCAGCTTTCCTTAATTTGTTCAAATTGAATACAATTTGTAAAAACTGTGTGCTTATTTTATAGATCCTAGTTAGAAATTACGATAATTTAGTTCTTGCCAGAAGGTCAACCGCACTATTTCAACATCATGACGGCATCACAGGCACATCTCCTCGACTCACTATGCTGGACTATGCAAAGAAACTAATCCAAGCTTGGAATTTTTGCCAACAAATTCAAAGACTTTCGATTGAATTGATTTGGAGAAATGAGCTACAAATCAGGCTGCCTCCGCTAATTGCAGAAAGTACAAGAATCGGCTTCACCGGAATAGTTGGAAAAAAGACTGTTAAACTATTTGAAATGAAATCGATTGTGAAGAAAATGGTAGTTTTTAATAGCCTGGGATGGAAGAGATCGCAATTGATCAGGGTGATTGTGGAAGAGCCCAATGTAATTGTGAAAGGGATGAACGGAGAGATCATCCTGGCGCAGGTAAACAATTATAAAATTCTACAAACTGGTTCCAGCATAGGCTAAAATGATTTATTTGCGTTTAGATCAACCCCAAACTGGAAAGAACAAGTTCCAACAACCCATTAAATAGAAAGCTTTATGAGCTCATTTTCGTGGCTGAGCTGCCCCCTCTCTCCGTAATTACGTATGAAATTCGGAAAACGCCTAAAGATGACAGAGAAGCCCAACGCAATACTGTTATTGCAACTGTTTCATGTAGAAACTGTAACGAATCTGCATTCAATAAGATTCCTGTTAGTTTGATTCATGAATTAGGTTATGTGTACAGGTTACTTGATACAATGATTAAAAACTAATGAAATATTTTTTCCTTTTGTATCATTCCACAGAGAAATCAAAAACTAAGTTTTGAGAATCAAAGATTCAAAGCCCATTTTGACAGTGACACTGGCCTACTAACAAAATTGGAGAACAAACTCAATCTAAATGTAAATGCAGATGTTAAACTATCATTCGGAAGATACGAATCCAATCTTGGGAGTGGAGCATATTTGATGAAGCCATTCACATCAACAGCTCATTTGGTAAACCCAAAAATATTTTAAAATTCTCTTAAAAACTACGTATTTAAATCCCATTGAGAAACTGGATATAATCAAGTACAGGTACATAGGAGAAGTGACACCGTCCTATATCGGATTGACGGTCCAATTACTTCTGAGATAGTCTTCATCACCGCCACTACGAAATTTTCAACATGGCTTGTTCACCAAGGCTCTCCAGAGCTCATTTCCGTTCTCTTCATGTCCAATGAATTCAACGGGACTGCAGACGCTTACGGAGAATACTTTATGCGATTTCAAACCAATTTGATGAATGCTAATCACACCCTACAAGACAAACACATCAGGAATGAAACGTTTAGAAAGTTGGAAAGGCCTAGTCCCTTCCTCTTCACAGATACGAACGGTCTAGCAGTGGAGAAACGGGTGACCCTACGAAAGCTCCCATACCAGGCAAATCATTATCCAATAACAAATTTTGCTTACATTCAAGACCCCTCCAAGGGACTACGGTTATCCCTGGTTGTAGACAGAGCACACGGAGTTTCCTCCCTGGAGTTGGGCAGACTCGAATTGATTTTTGATAGGAGACTAAAATACGACGATGCTCGAGGCATGGGTGAAGGGGTCAGCGATTCTGAGGCTGCCGTATCAAACTACGCCCTCAAACTAGAATCTCTACCAGGCTATGAAAGAGACAATTTCCACGCATGGGAACCTTCACTGGAGCTCCAGCGACTCACAAAGTTGTTAAATTCTCAACCAACCATATTCACTTACGACGCCTTGGATAAAGATCCAAACGGGAGGATTTCCTTGCTCTCCGGGAATCTTCCAGAGGATGTCTACCTCCTCAACTTGAGGACAATTTCTGGCTCCACACGACACGAAATTAGTTTACCAAGTGAGAAGGCCCTAATGATACTACAAAGACTGGGGCATTATGACACTAGTGCAAAATCCACCTGTACAGGCCGCAATGAAACTAATGGAACTGGAAATAGAACAAGAAGAATGTCACCAAGGTTGAATGCAAGTCTGGCAATAGGCCATTCATTAGAGCAGACAAGTCTAGTGGGCACGACGATCCACAGACGATCTAATCCCATGTCAATGCATAGGTTTATTAAAGACACGAAATATTTGCATTTGGGTGGACCTTATGAACTGAGATCATACCTTGTTAATTTCCAACGTAAAATCCCCAACAAGTGAAAAAAAAATGTTATGTGTAGGATGATATTTTTAGGTGGATGTCTAGTTCAAGGTTCTGCAGTCACCTATTTATATATACTTGTCTAATTTAGCTACATGACAGGTTCTATATGAAGAATGGTTATGTTCAGTTTCAAGTCTTTGAAATATTATGGGTAATATCAGCATCTCATTCCTCAGCTTTATATTTGTATGCAATATGCATTTACTTATGACAAAACTTGAATAAAATGTTTCCCTTCAGGCAGTCCAGACACGTGTTGCTGTATTATTGTTGATTCCATTACTGTAATTATTATTCATTTTCATTCCTGCATTAGGGAAACCTGGGGCTCATTTCATTTTTAAAGTTTAAAAGTGTGAAGACATCTTGACAGTCATCTGCTGAAAACGTGTTCCTGCATAAATTGCTCCACATATAAATGATGTGAGATGGGCTGAAGGTAAATGACACTTTATAGCCGGAAATATAGCGTAACGTGGAAAGGAAAACGGTTTCTTTCTGAAAGAAGGCATAAAATAGAACTTGATTGCGACCGTAAGGAAAACCGCACGCATTTCGTAATAGTACAGAGATGGACTATGAAGCAAACAAACAGTTTCTTTGAAAAGTGGGAAGTGTTGCGGTGGGATTGCGACCCAGTTTTCATAGGACTTGACAAGTTTAACGAGATTTAAGTGCGACTCATGGTCACGGACTGGACTGAAGTTTAGTTGACAGGCACATTTTCTCACAATCAGTCAGCAACGTTCTGAGTTCTAATGCAGTGCTATAGTCTTGCATGCATCATTTTTTTATCAATGGATATCGAGTAATGAAGCAGAATTAGATAGATTCGGTTGTGGGATGAATACACAATTAACTTTAGTTTAGTAGTCGCAGGCCCATTATCCAAAAAAAACCTGTACTTAGTACTTTGCTTTGTACTAAATGGGAATATGTTAATGATTAACCTAATTGTTTGATCTTGTTTTAGTCCTTTGTTTTCTAAATGCTAAATGCATAGCTGTTGAAGTTGCAATTTAAAGCGAAAACATTGCAAAGTGATGACAGTTCTCCACGACCTCATATATTGATGATGTTCAATTATGTTGATTAAGGTTGCAGTGATTCGTCTTATTACTACAAAGTTAGCATAATGTGAGCTGCTCAATAAGCAATAAATTGAAGTAGATCAGTTAGCAGCATTGACTTAATGAGGTCTGCCTTGTCAGTCGTAGAAGGCGCTCTAAATACGGCATGGCACTAAACGATAAAAACAATAAAATTATAGCTAAAAACTTTCGTTCGGAGAAACCTCCCAATTTATTGTTATTTTTTTTAAATTAGCAATATTCAGTGTTTGCTATTGCTTATTGAGTTCTGACGGCCTGATGTAGGCTGGAAAGACAAGCCATATATAGTGATTATTCTCTGTTGAGTTAATATAAAAATGTTCTAGGACATTTGATGCCCATTGGTAATATTATTTTAATAGCTCTTTGTGAATTTAACAATTAGTTAGGAACTAACATACAAAAATGCTCCTTCAGATTTTATCATTGCTCCCCTAGATTAAGCTGCTGCAAGGTTATTCTTCATTCATCAAGTGATATAAGTGTTTCAGAGAGCAAAGCAAGATGAAAGTTTTATTTGAAGGGGTCGTGTTTTACATGCTCCTGGGTTCTACAAGTTCTGCTTATGGGTTTAGCATAGATAGAGACAAAAATTCCCTAGGAATTCAAAACACGAACAATTCAACACTTAAATGTGATCTCATTCCTCCGTCGTATCCAGACATTGATTTAACATCAATTTTTCAAACGTTGGATTTTAATGTATGAAATAAATTGAAATTTTTGGTGAGCACACAATTTTAAAGATTTCATGAATTAAAATTACAAAGGCGTTTGTTTATATTTATAGTCTTCCTGGATTTCACGCAAATACTTTTGGCTATCTGAGGACTTCAATTTTGAGGCCAGGTATAGGACGCACTTCAGCAATGTCTTTAGGGACCATGATAATCATGCACGGATCCAGGTGATCGTAGTGCCCCACTCCCATAATGATGCCGGTATCATGATTAATCCTATAATTTAAATCAAATTAAGCTATTTTGCACATTAAGAAATACAACTGGAAAGTGGATTGATGGATTTTCAGGTTGGCTGAACACATACGAGCAGTATTACTATCGGCAAACCAGATACATTTTGGACAATGCCGTCCGTTACCTGACGGAATTTCCTGAGATGACATTTGTCTGGAGTGAAATCACGTATTTAGCTAGATGGTGGAAGGATGCTTCCAATGAAGTCAAAGAACAGTTCCGAAAATTAGTAGTCGACGAGAAAAGGCTTGAACTCGCTACAGGAGGTGATGTACTCAATACATGGAACTTTGATACCTATTCCTATGACTAAGTTTCTAATACTACTTTCTACATTTATCGGCACATAACCCACCCATTTTATGATCACAGGGTGGGTCGTTCCCGACGAAGCCACCTCCAGTCTCTACTCCTTAGCACAGGAACTTACTGAAGGTCAGCAATGGATCTACAACAACTTAGGCATAATACCAAAATATTCTTGGGCAATTGACCCGTTTGGCCATTCATCGACGCACTCTCATATCCTCTCCCAGTCTAATTTACGGGGCATGGTGATTCAAGTAATAGCTAAACAACTTTACTTCATTAATAGATCTTATAGTCTTAAACTCAACCTTGTCATGATCCTCTTACCATCATTTTAGTTTATTTATTGAGCTTTTTTCTATTCCCAGAGATTACACTATGTTTGGAAGCATTGGTTGGCGCAACATCAAACAGAAGAATTTAGATGGCGACCGCGCTGGGGAACTTCCGGCGAATTTGACATTTCTTGCTTAACCTTGCCATATGATTTATACAGTATCAAACATGCGTGTGGACCCCAGCCCCAAGTTTGTCTGAAATTCGACTTTCGAAGCATTCCTTGTAAGCTCCAATGAATGGTTGCAATTTTTTATAAAATGTAGTAAAAAATTAATGAAATTTCAATAATTGAATATCCTTTTGACTTACAGATGAATACGGAGAAAATTATGGGCTCATGACCCCAATCTCGAAAGCCAACTTGAGGAAGTCTGCTCAGGAAATCGCTGCACAGTACACTAAAACCGCGTCCCTCACGAAGCATAACGTGATTCTAGTCCCACTGGGAGACGACTTTAGATATGACCGCCCCCTAGAGTGGCAACAGCAGTACGCTAACTACATGCAATTGTTCTCATACATTAACTCACACCAGGATAAATTTAGAATGGAAATTGGATTTGGGACATTAAGTCAGTATTTTGAGGTGAGTTCGTTCAATCTAGTTTTGGACTATGGATATTTTTATCTTATCCTAACCAGTCTTTATGGACTTCACTACAGACCGTTGACCAATATTACCAGCAGACGGAAGAACAGCGACCTTCTTTGTCTGGTGATTTCTTTCCGTATGGTAGGTTTCGTACAATTGACCTAGTAAATGTTTCCGTCCGTAGCTGAGTAGAAGAAATATATTTGTTCCTCTTCCTTGTTTACAGGTGATGTCTACGTTTCTGGCAAGCCGTCTTACTGGACAGGTTTTTATGGAACAAGACCCTTCTGGAAGAGGCTTCACCGGGAAGTGGAAAATGAGCTGAGAAGTGCGGAAATTCTCTTCACATATGCGAATGCGATTGCGAAACAGACAAATTCTATTGTGGAGATGAAGGTGAATAAAAATTAAAATAAATCCCAACCAATTTTCCAAATCCAAATAAATGCCTTCACTTGGGAAATAATTTTGCTTTCTGCAGACTCTAAGCTTCAAATACAATGAGCTTGTAACTTCCCGACATGAATTTGCCGTATTCGCTCACCACGACGGGATCACCGGAACATCTAAGAAATGGACTATGGAGGATTATGGGGATAAGCTTTATGTTGCATTACGGGCCTGCATTGATTTGCAGATTCAGTCTATTAAAATTATTCACAAGAATGTGATGAAAACTCCGTTGCCCAAAATATCAAAGGATTATATTCGTGAGGGATATGAGGTTTTGCCGAGGAAAGTCCCATTGGAAGTATTTGGATTGGAGGATGAGTACGGAACAAATATTTTGGTTTTTAATAATCTTGCATGGAAAAGGAAGGAATTGGTGAAGGTACTTGTGAAAAGCATGGCGGTGAAAGTTATGGACTCGAAAGGTGCTCGTGTTCCGTCACAAGTAGGTCAAAAATATAGATATATTGACTATGCCTATGTGAATGTTTAAATTTGTCTTCATTGGAAGGTTAAATATATTTTATTCTCATTTAGATCAACCCAGTATTTATTCGCGATGACTCAACCCACACAGTCACTATTTCTGAGCGAGAATTTGAATTAGTTTTTCTTGCCGATTTGGAGCCCCTTTCACTTTCCACTTATCAAATACTAGTCCCTTCGTCTGAGAACAACGAAGAGAAAGACATACAAACCTATGTGGCTAGTGTTTCTTGCACTAGTTGTGCTAATTTAAATAAAACGTCATTTAGAAATTTGGATGTGCCTCAAGTAACCCCAAAATATTTTCAAAGTTACTAATCTATTATTATTTTATTTCTTCGTTTTCGCTACTTAACTGAAGACAATTTTGTATCAATTAATGTAGGCCATGGACGAAATAACAATAGAGAATGCCCAAACCAAACTGAACTTTCAAAAAACCGGGCTTCTTAAAAAGGTTGAAATGAAAGATAAGAACAGATCAATCCCTGTCTCCCACTCATACGGATTTTATCGACCTGTAGATAAGGACAGTGGAGCGTATCTTCTAAAGCCAAAGCTGGCGACAGAAATGAAGGTAAAATCAAATAGCAAACAAAAAATACAATAAAAATTTGTAAAAGGATCAATTAAAAATTAAATCCAATAATGTTTCAGTTTTTCAACAAAGACAACTTTAGTCATATTGGAGTAATCAAAATTACAGGCCCCATCATGTCTCAAGTAATTGCATTGCATCATTCCCCGTATGAGACGCTCATCGTGAACACGACCCTCATTAACGCTGAGGAGGAGGAGGTTCCACTAAAGCACCGGATCCTTCTTGAAAATTACCTGGATTTATCCCGAGACTATTCCAAAAGACTAGAGGTCTTTATGCGCTTCGACACAAACATAAATTCAACAAATGGGACGGACAATGGTTTTACCAGGGATAAATTTCCTGTCATCTACACCGATCAAAATGGACTTGTCTCTGAAAAGAGGACTTACATACCCTCGATTAACTATGAAGGGAACACTTATCCAGTCACGACCGTGGCTCATATTCAAGATGAGGGGCAAAGGGGTTCAAACCAAGGTCAGTTACGTTTCTCAGTTCTGGTGGATAGAACACATGGATTCACCTCAATAAAGAATGGCAGGATAGAAACACTGATCGATAGAAGAAGCCTGTACGATGATGGGAGGGGAATGTCGGAGGGTGTTTCAGACAGCAAGCCGACGGTGTCGTCATATCACCTCCTACTAGAAAGTCTGGAAGGACGTTATGAAAATGAAGGTCAGACAGCAGACATGATTAGAGAAGACCTGTTTCCAAGCTGGCAACCAACCCTACAAGCACAAAGATCCAGCTTGAAGCTTAATTACCCTCCAAACGTCTTTGTTTACACCGATGGGAATACTGATGATAAAAAGGATGGTCTTCACACACAGGATATTTTCCTGATTAACTCACCATTACCTGACAATGTTCACTTGTTAAATTTGCGAACATTATCGGAGGAGTCTCACAGAAACTTCTCGACGGACTCAAGCCAAGTGATTGAAGAAAAAGCTGGGAAGAAGGCTTTATTAAACCTCCAGTATTTACATGGCTATGAGCCAACCGGTTACAAAAATTGCAAAGGAGATGTGAAGCAGTCAACAACTCTGGAAAATGAGGACCTTCAGTCAATATTTCAAGTTAGACTTGTGAAGGTTTCAAAAGTCGAGGAGACAAGTTTGACTGGCGTTGGCCAAAAGTCAAGTAGTGAGCAGGAGCTGAATAGACCAACGGCTTCAAGGGCAAAGTCTCTTATAAAGAGCTTCAATTTGTTTTTTAGATGATTGACATCTGTGAATTTAATGATGTTAAAACATTTCAATGTTGCAAATGTATGTATATATTTATTGTTAAATATTTCTTACTCAATTTAAATTCAAATAAAACTCAAATCAAATCTAATAACAATTAGAATTATATCTTTGGCTATTCCTTGAAAAATCTATCATCAGGCATATTTCCATTATTGCTCATTGTCCGGTGACAATCAACCAAACGCTTTTTGAAGCATTGAATAAGTCTGGTTATGCAACGCGGAAACGCAGCCCTATACCTTGAATACTTTTCAGAACCCTTACGAAATTGGAGACTTTTTTTTACTTATTACCCTGCATAGATCCTAGTATAGGATCAGCATTTTTGCGTGATCCAAAATTTATTGTTACGAAATTTGTTTGAAAGATTCCCACACGCAATTCATGTAATATAAACCATCAAGAAAATAATACTGAACATAACACAAGGTTTACTTACGTAAATACCTTAAGAAATATTGCTAATTAGACTACCTAAAGTATATTACTTCAGGTAGGCAAAATTACAAAAGTGTCGTCGTATATGCTGGCTAGAAAACCTTTTATCCTTTTAAGCATATTGTAATAAATAAATGTCGTATGTTTCACTAACATTATTCTATAATGGATTGCCTACCATCATGTAAGTAAAATATTTAGGTCAAAGCAGTAGTCCACGTTGATGCTCAATTTCGATCATAATGCAAACTGGCCAAAAATGGGTCTGGGGTTTGTTCATTTCCAAGGGTAGCTCACTTCAAACAGTCGCAACAAATTAGTACATTTAGGAGCTGATTAGTCTCATCAATTTTCTCATTTAACAATTTTATTCCCTTGCAATTGCTAATATGAATTTTTTAAGCTTGGTGCAGATCCTCTTGGGATTCATTACCTCAGTCAAATGCCGCACCACATTTAGCTTTTTAACACTTTCTGAATTTTTGCATGCTGAGCAAAAGCATTTCGACAAGTCATTTCGCAGCAACGTTTTGAAAGTTGCAAAGGAAACTTCTGCATTTCTAAACCCTCCAACGCCAGTGTCTAACATAGATACTATCTTCAATTTGGAAGCATGTGGAACTTCATTTTTCACTGTACATAACTATCAAGGAACAGATCTACCAGAGTTTAAGCAACCCATCATTACAAAGCAAATGGAGCCAATAATTTTCATTTGGCATCAACAAAACACTCGAACCCACACACCATATCTCATACAAGCCCCAAAAAGGTTCATGTCAATTCAAAATGCTGTGAATAGGATCTCCGATGTCTCCACACTAAACTGCTCTCATACACAGCATTTATCCGGGATTGGCTCTGGATTAATTTACGAAACGCTCACCGATATCTGCAGCCGCATTGACTTGAACAAGTTCAGCAGTCACAGCAGACCTTGGAATGCCCATGTAGAGATTCAATTGTTTCCATTCAGTTACTTAAAAACGGGTATTTTAAAGCATGGTAGGACCTTTCGGTACAAAATATTGTATACAGTTATTGGCGACGTCGAGAATGAGATATTGTCAACCTTTCTTTTTGAAGCATACTCAGCGGAAATATTACCATCCACAAACACTCAGTTGAATTTGTATTTAGACTATCAGAAAGTAGACGGATTGGATTCTTGGATTTCCGATAGTGTTGACACCAGCAAACTTTACGATTTGCAAGCGCCTCCACGACCCCACAAGTTCTTCTTAGTTGAGTTGAAAAATTGCGAGGAAAGGCCTTTGCGTGAAACTGTATGTGAAGAAGGATTATCAGAGGTAACTCCTAGCTATTTAAACCGGAGCACATTGCTATTTAAAGAAATCGACAACATCGATGATGGTGCATTCATGGAGGAATCCAATCCAAACCAGGAACTCCACTGGAAATTTCCATTTGATGTAGCTCAATTTTCGCTTACCAATGATAATTATGAGATAATAATGGCTCCTTTGAGGAGTTGTAACACTACAAAAAATCCCTTTGAAGTTTACTCTGGGCTCAACTCTACAGAAGAGAAATTGGCACAGGCATACAACAGCGTGCTAACTTTTATCATGGGAAATTTTACATACCAGATTCCCAACATGGGATGGTGTTCCAATGGGAGGTACCAATTGGAACTCAACTCCTCTGTGGATCCTTTCGAGGTTGTTGTAAATCCTGGAAAAATTCGATATTCCTGGATGACACCTGAATCTCAGGCAGAGCCACCTCAGGTGGTTTCATTACAATTTGACGATTTCCCAAAAAGTTTGCGATTCGTGGCTTGTGGAAGGAATGGGATTGAAGGTGTTGCGTATGAACAACTTTGGAATATTTACGAGAACAAGGTTTGGTGGATAATGTTCCTCATCTTAGCTATTTGGATAACAACAGCAATAATACTCGGAAACAAGGCGAAATCTGTACCCGCCCTCTCACTAAATTGGGAATTTGCTCACGTTTCATTAGCCCATATATTTTCCATGTGGGGCACCCTTTTGGAGCAAGGGGGTCTTTTTGATTGGGCTTATCAAAAGACTGAGAAAACGAAGATATTGACTGTTGGATTAGTTTTAACCGGAATCGTGCTCAGCAACGGATACAAGAGTTCAAACATAGATCGTATAGTTTCCCCACGGAAAACCGTTCCGTATAAAACTTTTGATGATTTATTGAAAGCCAACTTTTCCATACTTACCAAAAGTTCTGAAATCAAATATAACTTGAATGAAGCACCAGGAAGCGGATATAAAGAGCATGGATACAAACACTCTTTGGTTCTCAGTGGACCCGCCGGTGCGTTCGTCGTTTCTGAAATATTTGTACTAAACCAGATGGCTGCAAGGTCTAGAATTTTTGACAGTACTAAACTACAAGCTAATTCTTCGAGAATTTTGAGGGAGTTTGCAGAACAGGGAAGGTTGGAATATGAGCTCATACAGAAAATGAACTTAAGTAAACTAGAAAAAAATAGGAAACGGTTGGAATTGGAAAAGAAATTTGGGGAAAGATATTTGGAACAGGAGCAATCCTCTTTCTTTTCATTACTGAAACGTTGTGAGGACAAAATAGCGATGCTGACTGATGAAGAGAAATGTAATCAAGTTGCATTTAATGCAATGCGAGATGAAAAAGTAGAAGAGCATTCATTCGGGACAGAGTCATACTTCCAGGTTCACATTGGAATTAGTCTGAATGGGTTGATTACTTCAGATGTCTTGAGACGAATGAAGGGAGCGGTATCCACCGGAATTTGGGAGTGGTGGGGAAAGCTTATTAAAAGCGGGGATTCTTTCCAGATGGTCAAGAAAATAGAAGAAATAAGACCGCCACTTAAGCCCCCAACAATGGATGGAAATATTCGCGTAGCATTTGCTACTTTGGGTGGACTTGCATTCGCTGGGATCCTGTTTCTGGTGGAGCTGTTAATATACGCTAAAAGGGAGTGGAATAACTGGCAAATAAAATTATTGGAGAAGCTTAGGCAGAAAAGGCTGAGAAAGAAAGAAAGAAAAGAAAAGAAACGGAACGAGCAATAAGCTTGAAGTTTTCTTAACCCAACTCCACCTCCTGAATCACTTGACACTTGACACTACGGCAACTTGAGCGCACCGGATATGGGCTTTGGAATATAGTAGAAGGAGATGCTGCGCCTTGTGAGCATTGAATTTGTGTGAAATGAAATGAGTCACGTTAATGCGTTGGATCATATTAAACTTCAGCTATGGGATAAATAAACAGTTTCTTTTTGGAAGTTTCAGAGGAAACATTTATTTTTTTCTTTGTAAATAAAGTATTTCACCAAAAAGAAGGAACACTGTACAATCCTCTAATATAACCGGATATTGTATTAAATAAAGTTTGGAGATTTGATGCTTGGCTTATACAAATTGACCACAGTTAATGAAAAAAATTAATAATTATTGTAATTTTGTTAAGACCTTAGTTAGTGAATTTAATACAGTAGAATATCTGACGCATCGGTTTTCATCATGGTCTGTGCTTTCTCCAAGTCCTTTTGCCACTCATCTAGTCTTGTTATCATCGTTCCAATCTGAAATGGGAGAGATTTCATAATACATATTTGATGCATATATATGTGCATAATGTTATGATGGAATAATTATGAGCGGTTATGACATAATTTATTTATTACCTGTGATGTATCCAGCACACGGGGTTGGACCCAGGTCATGTAAATCTTTTTCCCTACTTCATCAATCTTGCCGACGACAAGCCCCTTGGCAATAGCCTTCATTATGTAAAGTTCCACCTGATCAACTGGGAGTTTCGTGGTTTTGGCGACATCTTCAAATGTTATCTGGCGTTCGTTTGCAGATCTTCTAAATGTCATCTGAAAAGTAATTTTGATATATTCTGTTATTTAAGTTAGTTAGTACTTGAGCATTGAGTCGGATCGAAACTGTGGCATACCTCCATAATCGCTAAAAGAGTAACTTTAGTCCTTAGACTACTTTCATTTTCAGCAAGCAATTTGTTAGTGGCCCATTTCTTCTTTAAATTCTCAAATTCAGTAACATCTCCAGAGTTGAAAGCCTTCATGAGATGGACAAGCCACTCATCTTGTGTTCTTTTCAGGGAGTCCAAGACGGGATGAGCCAACTATTTCAAAATACACAGAAACAAACGTTCGGTTTTGATAAGTTTGATTATAAGTTCACTGGAGTAGTGACTAATTAGACATAGACGAAGCAGAGGCTGAGGGATATTATTATAGGCAATAACAGCACTTACCAACTCTCCAAAGTTGTAAATGCCTTCGGCGACTAATGAAGAAACAGCTAGATTTTTGGCATGTTCCTTCTGCTCCGATAATGGTAAATCCCGGAGTGGAGTGCACCCTAAAAACTTCAAAGCGCTCTTGTAGTATTCCGTGAGGTTCCCTTGGTCAAGCAAGAATTTACTCTGGAGCAAGTAGAAACGGCCATGCACCTCCGAGATCCCGTCTGTTTGTCTCAAGATCTCATCAACTTCTTCTAAGATTGCCTGAAAGTTAAAGTCCGTCTCGTATTTAATATGTTCAAAATAAGCACTAGCAACTGAAAACACACACAAGAACTACTATAAAAAATTACCTTCATCCCAGCGACATCATGTTGCTTGTCCAACTTTATCTTTCCTCGAGTAATTTTGCAAAGAGCTAATGCAACAGGATCGGAACTCAGCCGCTTCTCACAGTTATCCAAGAAAGCGAATGCCTCCGCAGGAGTTTCATACTGGACGACGATAAGAGCACACAGCTCCATGTACGAAAGGGTCTTAATCCTGCCAATTCACAATTTTAAGTAACGAATTAAAAAACAACAGACAACACCAAGCCATATTTAAGCTCAAAAGCCTCATATTTCCACATTAAAAAAGGCACCCACCCACCTTAATTCAAACTCTTGAATGAAGTTCTCATAGAGGTCAACAAGCCCCCTATTCTTCTGCAACTCCGGCTCCTTCACGAAGGTCAGAAGCTGGATCGTCAGTTGATGCCATAACCGCTTAGAATGGAGCTCATCAAGCTTCGCCCACTTCTCCGCCATGGCTGGGTCCGCAGTTCGCTCCTTACTCCGAAGATAACCGCTTACGTCTCGAACCATTTTTGAGCTACAAAACAATTATAACAAACACATTGTAAAATTAATCTCGTTAATTAACAAATTAGCAAACATCAAATACAAATCAAAATCATTATCACTGGTTATTATTAAATCCAAGCAAAACGAACAAGCATTTCTCTAAAACGAAAAATATGATTTAAATACTTAATTAAATACTATCAATACTCAATATTATACCTCACCTGCTCTTCCTTTCAACTTCAGTAAAATCAAAAAGAACTTTCCGGTTATTATTAAATAGTTAAAATTATTGTTTCGATTAAGTAACTGCCCGTTTCACTCAATTAACTCACTTCTCTTCTCATCCGTCTGATGTGTGAAATGGAAGGGTTTGAATTTCTGCTTGTCATTCAATATTCAACTTGGCTTTGACGGGCCCAACAAACAGGCTTTGCATATAGATTGAAATGACGCAGTACTTCCCGCCATTTATATCCATAAGGTAAGTCATGTGACTACGATGTTGCATAGTTTTTTATAGACTAGAGAATCTCTTTGTTCGCTTTTACATTCTTCGCTCACTCCAAAACAATCAGATCAGTATTACAAAGGTGCAGGAATTCCATGGCACAAAATATCCATCATTTTATTATACGGAAATGACCTTCGTTTGAAGTATAATTCTTGAAAGTGGTGGAACATTGTAGAAATGACTACTGAAAAAGTTCTTGTATGAGGGACGATGTGAGATTCTCAGCGGTGGATGGGTCAGGGATGACCTCTGCATCTTTGCATTATCAGATCAACTCATCGAAGGAATTTGAATTATAAGCATAGTGCGACTTGGTGGTCTATTGATCCGTTTGGTTATCGGAATGTTATGCCATATCTCCTGAAAAGCCCAGGCAGGGCTGCAAGGAATGATGATTCAGGTAGAACAAATCTCCCTTTAAAAATAAGTAACTCGTCAGATTTTATGCTTGAGGTTAAACTGTCTTTTATGTTTATTTTCTGAAGTGGTTGCACTATGCTTGAAAGCATTAGTGGCTGGCTCAATACAAGTACGGAGATTTTTTCTTGAAATCAGATAAGATACACTACTTGAATGCTCCGTATGATTTATATCCAACAAAACATGGTTGCGGTCCTACACCGGAAGTTTGCTTGAAATTCAATTTCCGGCCAGGTATGTAAATGTTGGCAGAAATATAAGTGTGAATAGAATATGTCTCTATCAATGATTTTTATCTATAAAAATGAACCAATTTTGTCTCGAATTACTTATTTAATACTTTTTAAATGACTTTACAAGCTTAAAATTATATGAAACCTGTAATCCATGAAAATATGGTTCAGTTGGCAAATGATCTTACCAATGAAAGAATAAATGAAAGTCAAGAGTCAATATCGGAAAACAGCATCCCTCACTAGACATATTGTGGTTGTGACAGGAGTCGGGAATGACTTTGAGTTGAATGAGCCATTAGAGTGGGTGGGCAATATCACAATTACATGGCTCTATTGCAATTCATTAATAGCAATCGACCGATACAATGCAAAGATTCAATTTGGAACTTTGTCGCAGTATTTCTTAGTAAACAAAAAATTATACAAATTTGTCCGACACGTTTCATAAAGTAAATTACCAGCATTAATTATCAAAATCTGTTTTTGTCATACAGACCGTCAAGCAGAGGAAGACTGAACTGCCGACCTTTACGGGAGACTTTTCTCCCTTCAGTGATGTGTACTTTCCATGTCCACCCGCATACTGGACGGGTTATTACAGCACTAGACCATTCTAGAAAAAATTATTTGGCTATTTCAACACCAATTTGGAAGTTTGTCACACTATTTGTCAGTAGGCAAAAGTTATAAGGAGATGGCTGGCCCGTTTCGAACTTGAAGATGGGTTAACAGGAAGGTCCGCCAGATGCACAAAAAATTGTTTCATTCAGAGCACATTTATACAAACTATCTCTGGCTTGGGTATCCTAAGCTTTCTGCAGCCGAAGTTTATCTACAGACGAAAACTTTAAAAATTTCGAGATAAAAATACATAGCAATCATAGCGTTAGCATCACCCTTCTGCGTCGTCCCTCAAAGCACATTAATTCTGCCTTCCTGTGTTTTATAGTTATGTTAGGAGTAGGAAAAATACGTATAACAAAATTGTTTCTTTTGTATTATACCGGAATTATCAATAATTTTCTAAAATCTCTACGCATTTTAGGACACACCACCACGAACTCCTCCACCAATTCAAAATCACATCTATATTATAATTTAAATCCAATAGTTTTTTGTATTATACCAGAATTATCAATAAATTA
>JAQGAH010000971.1:0-20738 GCA_034696885.1 Lepidocyrtus paradoxus | reverse complement strand
TGAGAACTGTAGTTGCAAAATTCTTACTTGTTCAGCCTGAAAACAAACCACTTCAAACATGCGCGACATCCAGATTCGTGTTTTGCGTGTTATGGTTTTGCGAGGTTGATAAGCTCAGTTTGTCTCCAATATGGCTTCAGAAGTGAAGGTGCTAGAAACCTATGTATATCATCTTTCACGTTTTTTGGTATTCACTTTTTTAACTTGCTCTGTTAGATGCTGGCTTTTATGCTGTTGCAGAGACGCGAAAAACAAAGAATCACGGAAAAGACCATTCTCAGAAGAGTACCTAAGCAGTTTTAGTCATTAGTGGGTATGATATGGTTAAGTTAAGCGCTTTGCTCATGTCATGCATTAATTTTAGAGCGCAATGTAAAAAAAACATTCTTGTGCTTATCATAATATGACTGTTAGTATTTGTATTTTGCATGTGAATCTTATCCTTCTACTATACTTCGCAATTTTGTTTCATGATGAAATATATATACTTTGTGGTAGGTATGAATGGGTGTGGTTGTGGTATCTTGCGACTTTGTTGACCAAAAATTGTACTGAAGGAAAATAAGTGTCAAAGAGAGCTTGGACCATTAGATATTGTGACAAAAAACCTTTTTTCACACGCAGCCAAAAGTTGAATAGATATAGATACTGTCCTTAAATTCAATGTATTTTATAGTATAAAAATAGTTCTAGCTGTATTATGCTAGTAGTCTAGTCCATACCATCAATAAAATAAATAATAAACTTATTACCCACAAATTCACAATTTTTAAACAATACATACTTTCTGAATCAGTCTTCAAATAGTCGGGGTACTGCATAGTGCATGGACACGTGGCTTCAGATCTTCCCAAAGTTAGCTTCCTCCTGCGCCTGTTTCTGCAGTGCAGTGGTGTCTGTGGAAGCATAAACATAAATTATATAATTTTTTTAGATGGACAAAACGGTATACAACAAATTCTTCTTCCCATATTTCAAAATATTTTTCCCAATTTAAATTGACTTTACAATTACAATTGATAAAATTAGGTTTACAGCTTAGTACTACTCATAGTCATATATAGATTAACTAACATTTATAAGCACGTGGAAAAAAACCTTGATCTTTTATCCAATTCCACACAATACAATGCAATGTTATGCTTTGCTCAAGAGTCAAGACAATAACCAACCAACAAGTCATGTGTTGCCCTTAGTGCTGCCACAAGTAGCGGCGGATGTCTCGATCGATACAAATCTAATTTACAATAGGCCTATTGTAATTTTTAATGTTGTAAATTGAGTTATGCAATGCAATGAAAAATCATGGTACTACGGGACTGGAACTGCTTAAATCTGAATTCCCAACTACTAACAAGTTTTCTTATCAATGGTGAAAGAACAATTTGCGCTTTGCAGATTTATAATGGTTCAACTTTCAATTCAATGTATTTTTTATAAATAAATATCCATTCCGTTTTTTATTAAACTAGTAAATGTAATACAACTATATTTTTCTTACAAATACAGTTTACAATTTTACATATATAATCGATTTAATTTGTAAACGGTCCGCGTATTGATGATAACTATAACCTGTATAGTATTTCGTTTATCAACTATAGTTCCTAAATCTACTAATTAGTCGATATATTTTATTTTCAAGTTTCGACAATTATTGACACTTGTAATTTACCTTTACCGGCGAACAATATAAAATTAGAGAATTAATTCGCAATTTCCACTTTTTAGTTCTCAAATAAATGCGTCGAGACAGAACATTTTGAAATGTAACGATTCAGAAAATTGTATTACACAATAATAATTTTAACGCCAGATTTAAATATTAGAAAACCAAACACATGTAGTTTTAAATTTATAGTTTGTAAGTAGACAAATTTATCTTCAAAGTTGAAAACAAGTTATACATACGTAGTATTACTTACATAATGTAATCATAACTGTGGGAAGCCCAGAATTGTATATCTATTATTGTAATTTGTAATTTTAAACACTTTTTTTATTAAAAATCAAACATATAGTAAAATTAATGGAGTGTGAGTCAAGTCAAAATTTGAATAATTTTGTTTATATAATCCTTTTAGAAAGTGACTTTTGATTTTTCAAGTTGAAAATTTATTGATGCACTTGATTGATCATAGTTTGTAGTTCGTAAAATAGTTAACATTTATGTATTTTTGTCGCTCTATTATTATGTACCTTAGTATCGACGTCCAGGCCCGGTTGGCAATGATGCTCTTATAGGTTGTAATGATGGAAAATCATCATCTGTAGTTCGTAATGACACCACATCTACATGTCCTACACTTCCACCGGTAAATATTGACGCGGCATTTAATTGCGTATTATTAGAGTTATCATCCTTGTCTCTATGTTTCTTCTTCTTTTTAGATTTATCCTTATTCGTTGCACTAGTCTCTGGATTATCATCATCTTTGACCTCAAATTTTTCTGATAAAGAGTCCCGTCGTGCTCTGCTAACGCTTAGCGGAACAAAGTGAAAGTCATCGCTTTCATCCACTTCAACTTTTCTTCCACCCAAGTTAGGAGCTGGAGCAACTTTCTTTACGCGGGGAACCGGCTTCATTTTTACACCCGATCCTGCCCAAGCACCACCGTTGGCTGCTCCTCTGCTAGGGTTACCAAGACTTGGAAATTCTTCCTCGACAAAACCATTTGGCTTCCCATGACGTTTACTACTGACTGCATGATTTTGAGCTGGCGGCTGTCTGGAAACAGCAACGTTCATGAAAGATTTGGGATGATGTTGTTGTTGCGATTGTGAGTTGGTTCGAATACTAGGAGTAAAGGTGTATGACGATGATGAGGGACCAGGACCAGAACCACCTAAGGCTGGAAATTCTTCGTCCAGTTTACTAGCGCCACTAACTTTGGCATTCCAATTTGGCCTCCCAGGAGGAGCAGTCGATGCGGTGGATACGTTTAGGCCTGATTTTAAAGCAAGTCGTTGAGCAATAGAGGAATTTGCATGGCCAATTGCGTTACTGTTGTTGGCGATAGGCAATACTGTTGACGGAACTGCACCTTCAAGCGTGGGGAAATCTTGGACGGATTCAGTATTCACGGACTTTGGAGGTGCAGGAGTCTCCCGACGAAACATGGAATCGTCGTAATCTGCTGGATCCCTAATATCTCTATCTCTAATGTCTCCGTTGTCTCCTCTTTCCCGATCCCTTAGTTAAGCATACAATTTATAAATACTTTTAAGACGACAGTAACAATTTTATAATAATATGATGTCATAATGTTATAATGATATGGAAAATGTCAAATGGCAAACATCAAACTTTGTAAATTACCTCATACGAGGAGCCACACGTTTGCCGTCATCGAATCTACGAGACCTTCTATCGTCATCTGACCGAGAACCATAACTGAATTCCACATCCAATACCCTTGCTTGTTTTGTGCCATACTTGCCCAGAAGGCGACTATGAGACGTTGTTAAATGTGCTATAAATTATAATATAAAACTCAATAAGTTTACTTATATAACTTGTCACGTCAAGCAAACAAACAGTCGAGAAAATATTTAACTGAGAGTTTCAATTAACCTTTCAAATCGATTTCCGATCTAAAAACGCTGGTAAACTTTTCTTCTTTGCAGTCTTCCTCTTCACATAAAAAGTGCTCCTTTCTAAAATGAATCCGTAGATCATCATAAGTGTCATAGTAAAAGTTGAACCCATCAGCATCACAAAAGTGACAGAAATAATGTTCCGTCCGAAGATGTTTGAACAAGTCATCGTGGTCAAAGTATCGACGATCACAGAATTTGCAAAGAGGATGTCCCCTGTGAGATGTGTCGTCACGATCCCCCTTTCTCTTATGATAAGCCAAGTCACCTCTTGAATAAAAGCGTCGTTCTTTAGAAAATTGCTGTAATGACAAAATATTCAAACACAATTATGATTCGTCGTCATTTTTATATTAGTTTTTCCTTTTCTTACGGTAGGCTTTACACACGACAAACTAAATTAAAAGTCAAATTTTATTCCTACGCCTAACCTTGATATTCTCCGAACAAAGGTCACACGAATACAAATCATGGTTCCTCTGAATGTGAAGTCTCAACTCTCTAAAATCCTTGAAAGGGGGCTCATCTTTGCAGATGAAGCAGCGATGTTCTAGACAAGACTCGTAGTCATCCTTAACATCCTCATCTTCCACATATATCCCATAGCGTGGGATCAAGATGAACATTCTGAGCTTATCTTTAACATCCCTGTAGAACCTCTTCCCTTTTGTAAAAAGCACCTGCACATACAGATTTAAAAAATCAAGTTAATATGCATTTACAATTTACCAATAAAGTTAATAACTCCTTCATCCTTGGGTCAGCAGCAAGTAATCTTTAAATCGCATTTATTCTTACCTGATCCAACATTTGCCGGCAAATGGGACATTCATTCTGCTCCAACAAGACCCGCATACGGACAGAGCACTCGAAGCAAACCGGATGCTCGCAAGATCCAACTGAATAATACTTCACATCCCGGTAACAAACCACACAAGCCGACTCATTCATCTTCTCAACTGGGGCTGGATCCTCCAAAATTAAAAACAACAAATAAATACCGCAACAAAGAGCCTCGAAGAGCACCGCACTTCAACTCCAAGAGATTTTGGAGCCAAGGTCAACTTAAAACTTCAAAACCTTCTCTCCTTCGAACCTCTACCTTCAGGAAGCCTACGGAATGAATCGAAAAATAAATCATATCAACTTATACAAATACCAAAAAGCACCTTCCACCCTTTTACAAATCAAATCTCATCAGCTCCAACTAATTCCAATATTAAATGTCTACCTTCTTTAGCAGAACTAAAAACTAATTGAGACTTTATCGTCGGTGGTGTGGTCGTGGTGGTTTGCTTTGCTAGTGAAAAACCTTTCAAACTTGAAATCCTTCTATTATAATTTAAATCTAGCCGACTTACAATTTAACAAATCAAACCCACTCCTAACTTACTATGAGTAAATTTTATAATTGAAATTAAAATTTTTAATTAAACGCAACAATGCAAGTTGGTGGCCGAGAGCAATTTTTTTTTGAAATGAGTAGTTTGACGAGACAAGCAGACAGATGTTGGCTGCTGATAGATGGATTCACCGTCACCACCACCACCAAAAATCATACTTTGCCTGGCTCTCATCCACTTTCACGCTTTCGCAATCTCACCTCAAGTATGGCAAGGATCTGATAAAGATATCCATTCATGAATTTGCCTCATCCGCGCCGTGTACTAAAAATCCTATACTGATAATGTATAATTGATGATGATGATGAGGAAAGGACTTTAACCGTAATCATGCATACCTACCTATACAAAAATGCGTAACATGTGGCTTATAACCTTCTATCACCATCATGTAAATACAAATGCATGTAAAATTGCCAACTACTATGTCTAGCTATGGCTATATGTCTAGGTCGTCTATAGGTAAACCGGCTAAATTATACATAGCTCCTACTTTACTCTGTTGTGTTTACTATTCCGGGGAGCGCTTCTAGCCGTTGCCGAAATTTACAGCAGGTGTCTTGATCTGTATATGACCGTTCTTTGGTTGTGTGTCGCGTCGGAATGTGGAGTGCGTGGATGATGATTTTGATGACGTGACCAAGTCGTTTTCTCGCTAAATCCAAACGTTTGAAAGTTTCGAGTGTAACGTTTTGCGAATGAGTTACGTTTGAAGGTTAAACGCTTATCATGATCCGCTTTGTTATCTCTCCGTAAGTATGCATTGCATTCTCAACATTTTTTGCATGATTTAGAGATGATATGATGCAGAGCTGGGGTGATGGAAGACAGGGATTTGAACCAAAGAGATCTATAAATTTTGTAGATGATATGCGACAGCTGAACATGAAAAGTATCAAAGTTCGTTAAAAAAAATTATCATTATCAGGCGCTGATGATAAGCTTGTAATTAGTTAATTTGGGGGCTCAGAAATCTGAAAGATATGTAAAGCTTTACACGCTACATTCTCCAATAGAGGATTTTACCAAAGACCGGACTTTTTACCTTGAAAGTTTTAGAAAAGAAAGTTGAGAATCTTTAACCGGATTTTTGCCAAGTTGCATATGGTTATCAATATCATTATTGATTATAGCAAGTCACCAAATCATATTGAGACGGAAATACCCAAGTCAGGTTTTACCTGGTTCCGCCTTTGTATGCGGTAGGCAGCAGCAAGTCAACAATGCAAAAATTCATGTTTTCTTTGTTCAATTCATGCATTAAATTGAAATTATCTATGAACTTAAATTAAATTATCAATCATTGCATTGTCTCTGATGAACCATGAACCATATATAAATCTAAAAAGGCTCATCATCATGCGTTATATTTCGATTTTGAAACTTGAATCCCTATAAATCTCATGTTTCCCCATAATCAATATAATATATTGCAAAAATTATTGCATGCAATTGCGACTTACTCATAAATTAATCATAATACTTTAATAACGGTAGAAGTAAGTATATGAAATCCAATATGGCCAGGGCCAATATAAATTTTTAGATTTTATTATTTTTTATGCTAAGCTTGAACCATTTTGATCGGTTCCGTCATTCCAGAGAGTTCGGTGGGGGCTTTTGTAAGGTCATTTCCGGCATATGTCCCAACTGAGGGGTTAGGTAATTATATACTGATACGTAGTAAGTGATTGTTGCAAAAGTTATTGGGATCGAACCCAGGATGGGTTGATTTGTTTGGCCCCAACTTGTCAGCCAACTTGAGAATTCACTAACCGTATTTGTCTCTAGCTATGCTTCGCTAGGCACGTTGTTAGCATGGGCGGGCTTATTACTCCTGCCAGTGGCCGATGACTGGGTTTTGTGATGACATGGTAGCATGCGAGTGTGTGCTCCACGTACCACCGCAGTAACTTTTACAAATGACCTAACCCCATCTGAATAATTCATTTGTTATGAGATTCCACAGCTAAAAACAACATATGGATTAGCGAACTTTTGGTTTTTGTAATATAGTATAAAAGTTGGAAGCGGTTACGTTCTCATCATTTCGTTTACCATCATTTTTTTGAGCATTAGCAAGACAAAAAATAGCCACTTTAAATAAAGCTCTAAATAAAATTTGCAACCATGTTAATGTCAGAAATTCTGCTCGTCAAATTTTGCAAAATCTTGATTCTCTATCAAACGTATTTACCCGATCTCCCCTTAAAAATCGACACAAAAACACTGAAAGTCTACCCCCAAAAACCAAGTCTACGACACCACTTTACCTACATCACAGTAGTAGTAGCAGGAACAAGCATTGTATTTCTTATCCTGTTGATGACCCTACTGAGAGCGAGCTTGAACTCCAATTCAGCACAATCCACATTCCCAACTCTCGTGGACTACATATTTCTCAGCGTTTTCATCGCTGCAAATGTTACAATTATCTCCATGAATTACTTTGTATTGTTCGAAATGGAAAATATTTGCAAATGTCTCAACAGCATGTCCAAGCAATTGGCCGACTTTAGGAATAAAGGTAATCAAAATTAGATAAACTTGTTACACTTATTGTATTTTCAAAGATTATTTATAATAACAAATATAACTTTTGACAGTTGTCAGAGGTCAAATTCCTCCATCAAAGTCTCCAATATTCCATACAATGGGCGACAAGCTTCGATCTGGGAGCACTGGCATTGCTTTTGTGTTCTATTTAGGGCTTCCCGCTTTGTTAATTGGCTTTGCAGGGATAATTAAAATATTGGAAATTGACGCTGACCCAGTTTATCTGGTCCTCAAACACAATCCCTTCCTTGACGAATGGCTTCAGTCAGTAATCCCCGGTTTAGGGAAAGGACATTCGCTGCTAATTCCTGCGCGATTCCTTGGTTTTTTGACATGTTGGGCACTGCTCTTAATGGTAGATATTTTCTTTATTTTTGGTGGCAATTTCATCAAGGACATGATGAACTATCTGATTGATATTCTGAATGATGGAGAAAATTGTCCCGGTTCAATTTCTGCCAACCTTGCATTGATAAGGGATCGCTTTCGACAAATCCAAATATGTGTACGGCACTTTAATAACATGACACGTGTGCTGATTAATGTCATCCTAATGTGCAGTGGATGTTTGTTGGTGACGATTAACTTTGCTTCCGTGAAACTTGTCTTTTCTGGAAGCTTTCTTTTTACTCTGTAAATACATGCCGATTATGGATGCTTTTTTAAATGTATTTTCGTACATCATATTAGGGATGACTGCATACGTCTTAATTTACCCTGAGACGCTCAAACAAGAATGGAGGAGAGGTGCGAGAGGGAGGGGAAGAAGGGTTCCGAAGTCATTGTATTTGTTTCGTGTACAATTTGGCAATATACATATTAGAAGGGGTTTTGTCACCGGATTCTTTGAAAACTGTATGAACAATACTGTGTCACTATTATTGGCTTAAGCTGGAATCTAAAGTCTTGCATCTGAATGTTGTTTTATAGATATTGCATCATATAAAATCGATTCCTGTAAAAATCTAATTGCTTACACAGCTCAATTAATTCGAATTAGAGTATGCAATATGCATATAGATGTATATAGACATAACCAAAGGTGATTTAATTAATAAGAACGCAGTGTAGAATTGTCTTTCCGACACCTGTGATAATCTATTAACACTTGCAAAATCACATTGATATGCAATCATCAAATAATTAGTACCATATTAAAATTTACTTAAAATTAGCGAGAGCAATTCCAACCTACATAAACTCATGTAACAGTAATAATTAAAATATTTTACTCGCCCATCCTTTATTTCTACGTAGAACGTATGCATAATATTACTTCTCCACATAGCCATAAATATAAAAAAATTCACACTTCCCCAACATGAAACATTCCAAAGATTTTGCATGCAATACCATTACGATCTATACCTATCCTCTTGTTCACAAACTCATAAATATCAGCATAATTTAGTAATTGTAGAACTAGATTGTCCACTACAAAGTGTCTTAAAGAAAGTCAATGCGGCCAATTTAATGAGGATTCTATTTTGCATGCATGAATCATTTCGATTCTATCAGAGAGTTACGATTTACGAGATGGCGTTTGGAAGGTCATTTCCGGCATATGTCGTAATTTAGGGGTTGGCTGAGTTTTTAAAATGGCCTAGCCCCATCTGAATAATAATTTATTTATTAATTATTCCACAACTAAATAATCAATATCGATTAGCTGACTATTGGCTCAATGGCAGTATATGGCATAACACATGAAGCGGCTATGTTCTTATCATTTTATTACTATCGTTTGTATACAGCATTACTCATATATTAGCAAAACGTTTTATTTTATTCCATTCTACTCTGATTATTGAATGACTTCTAATGAGAACAAATAAACCGACTAATCGACTCGGGATGAAATGGAACTATATGATAAAGCAAATTGGCGGTGATTCTGATATTGATTGATGAAACAAGAATTAATTTGACCTTCCACTGGGAGGAAGGGGTGAACGGTGTCACTTTACCTATGTGTTTTTTCTGTCACACAATCAATCTCGTTTACCTTTCAATTTGTCTGAACCTATTTGTATCTACATTCTTCGTATTGTCAATCGCTTGTACGCGGTCTACTACCAGAAGATTTGTTTCGGAATAGAACAAATCGAAATTTCATATACATTTGTGAAATTCCTCTTTGGCATTAGTAAAGATTAGTTTACGAAGAGGGACAATGAGTAACTTCAAATCAAAATTTGTTCATGGTATGACGATGACTGTGCAGTCGTAATTTAAGATTTTATGACCCATAAAGGATGTTTATCTTTCCTAAGGATTAGTGGTGCCAGCGCCATGAGCATGTTTTTCAGAAATATATTTCAGGAAAGCAAAAGCAAACGAATAAATACATACTGGACTTCTTTCTCATAGGAATATTTACGTAATTAGTAATTAGGATCAGAATATGGTCCAAAAAAGTCATCGTATTTCTTTATTCATCAAGCCGTGAGTAAAATTCTCGATGATTATGTATAAGCAGCAAAAATAGGACCACACAAAAGCCATCATAATTTCAGCTTCTCAACACTTTCCCTATTTCAAGTCTTAATATAATATTTGAGTATGCCTACGTTTTGCCATTTATTTATCCAGCTTGGTGGATTGCAGAAGCTGAAATCATTTTAATGCTGTTAACGAGTTTTACAAAAAAATAAATGTGGAACCGACTGGACTGATGCGTCACCTTTACTTTTTATAGTTCTACAAATCGGCAATTAGTCACGTATAAAACTTTCAAATCGAGCTCATGGGATTACTAAACTTTCCCAAAAATGCACACCTAAAATCTTCTTCAGTCTTTGACATTATTGTTGGACATGCTAATATCTACCCACCACCATTAATGACTATTAATGTTTTTTTTACAGATAAGCCTTCTTGGTTTATTTTACGCTGGAATGCAAAATGCAGAATTAATGTTTCGTAATATCAAATACACAAACCTGCGCAAGTACCTCAACCTTTCATGACATGACTGGGACGTAGCGGCACACATCCTGTCCTGATTTTCACACTAGCTTAATTCAGAACAACGGTTTTTTTTACAAGTCTACATTATCTTGAACCTAATCCATTTTAATGGGTCGACTGGAGACAGACCAACAGTTGTGTACTTTCCACTATGAGATTCCAGTCTTATCCTAGTAAATGCCACAGACTATATAACTGTGTAAAGCTGATGAAGCAACAGCTTATTTTAAAAAAAAAAGTCTTTCCTCTTGCTAACTTTATGGTTTCTTCATTCGCTCCTTTCCTTTCATGAAAGTTTTCTTGCAACTTGCAATCAGTAATCGGCAAGAAGTTCACCATTCAGGTCTCTTCCTTTCTACTGCAAAGTGCAAATCAACTTGTAATCGCAGAGTAGGTTGGCAAAATTTTTGCACATCCAAATTCCAAATATTCATGCTTACAACTTTACAGTTCGACCAAGTGAATGGCTTGCGGGAGGATTTATTCCATTTTGCCAATAATTTGAAGTGTATTGGCCCATCGTTTTTTTTAAATAACAGTTTATAGTAACAGTAATTATAGTTTATTATTGAAAGTTTCCAGCTTGCAGGAGTGTGTTCGTCGAATTAACATTTTCATCTTAGCTATTGGATTTTAGGTAAATACATGTACCTAACCTTATGCTTATTTAACCATATTCACAACTATAACCATTTATAAGTTTTATTTGTCTAAGTGAGTTTCCCTAAAAATGTGACCATTTTTCAAAGTGTATCACTACAAAATGCATAATTAATTGAGTAACAATCAGTTAGAGATTAGTTTTTCTTGAATCAATTCAAATAAACATTTATTTTATTTTTCTCTGATGAAATCTTCGTAGATAAACCCATAAAAACATAAAAAGGACCAACGGATAAACTACTGTAAGAAAGGCCTTAACCTAGTTGAGATGCATAATGGAGAAGACTATGGCGCAGGCCATGATGAGTTTGATGGGGAAATTGAAGGAATGGAGATCCTCATCAAAACGATTGATTCGATCCAGGATTTGATGGCGAAAACAAAAGGTGATCCCGGCGCACCAAAAGAAATTCATCTTCCACAAATAGTCACAATTGGTGGCCAGGTAGGATTATGCAAAAACTTTCATGATCTCAATCTACCAATTACTAATCTTTTTAATAAATTGTAATAATAAAAATAATATTTTAGAGCTCCGGTAAGAGTAGCGTTCTGGAAAACCTGGTCGGACAGTCGTTCTTTCCAAGGTTGAGTTTATTTCACAAGTTTATTTCTAGTTGTTAATTTCACACTTGAAAAAAAGATAACACGAGAAAAAAATTGCTACATTAAATGGCACTAACATATATACAAGTTAAATAATTTCAACTTTAAGTTAAGCAGACGATTTATTTTTCTTTTGATTTTTTTTTTCAAATTGAAAAGGGGTCAAGGAATGGTGACACGTTGCCCCGTTGTATTGAGACTTGTGAATACACCTGGTAAAATATATACAGATCGTTTTCCCTCTAATTTGCAACTGTTCTGAAATGAAATCACATTTTTGAAGTCCTCCATATTACCAATTGATCCCATTACAGGAGACGATACTTGGTGCGAGTTGGGACACAAGCCAGACGAAAAGTTCCGAGATTTTAAGCGTGTTGAACTGGAACTCCTTGAACGAATGGTAGAGATTGGTGGAACCACCAGAGGGATTTCCCATGAGAGCATCAAGGTCACTTTCTACTCTCCTAAAGTTCTAAATCTCACTGTTGTTGATCTACCTGGGCTAGTTCAGGTAAGGGAAATGTGACGTATATACTTCAAAATTTGTCATATAAATAAAAAGCAATCAACTTTCACCGGCTTAATTAAGAGAATTTTTTAATTCTGTATTTTCAGATTCCTGTTCGAGATCAGCCTCCAGATCTTCCCCGACAAATTAAGGACTTGGTAAGGAGATACATTTCTCCGGAAAACTCCATCATTTTGGTTGTTGCTTCTGGAAATGTTGATATTGCCAATTCGGAAGCAATCAAATTTGCAGAAGAGGTGGATCCTGAGCGTCAGCGAACTATTTTAGTGGTGACCAAACTGGATTTAGCCGAAGATACCGCAAAGATGACAGAGTTGCTGAAGGGAGAGGCTGTCTACATTCATCATGGCATTGTTGGGGTCATCAACCGCTCACAAGCTAATATCAATAGAAACACCCCCTTATCCGCTGTTCTGGAATACGAGGAGACTTTTCTCCAAAACAATTATCCATCCATTGCTCATAAGCACGGAATCCGGTTTTTGGCAAGAAAGCTTAATCAGATTTTGTCCGTTCACATTGCAAAATCATGTTCTGGTCTTGTAGAGAGGGTGAAGGAGCTCGCTAAAAAGTCGGAGGTGGAGCTCAGGACACTTGGGAATGAGGGGGAGTTGTCTGACGATGACAAAAGGCAAATAATGTCTACCGTTATTAATGACTTTTCCCGAGTTTATAGGACTCAGGTGGATGGACAGCAAAGGAGGGAAATTTTGGATTCAGCTTTAGTCAGAGGAGCTCGCCTAACCTCTATCCTGACCGAGCGCCTCGAGGCGGACCTAAATTCGATTGATTCCTTTCAAAATTTGACAAATGACAGGATTTTAAGATGCATTAAAAACGGGATGCCAGTTAGCGCCAGAATGGTGATTCCGGAAACAGCCTTAAATCACTTTGTACAGGAGGAAGTAAAAAGGATTCTCCCCTTGTCTATGCAGATTGTCGAACGTGTGTTCCAAGAGATGGCAGAGATGATTCCAAATTGTTTGGGGGAAACCGTACGATTTCCAAGATTGAACTCGGCAATCACCTCGGTCGTGAAAGCGCTACTTACAGAGAAGTCCAACATTACCAGGAACTTCCTATCCACCTACTTTGAGGTTCAGTCTACTTCTGCTCTCACGGCAAATCCAGCCTTCAACGAAATATTCAAACGGTCCATGACCCCGATAAGTGTGGTTGACTTGGGGAAACTTCCAGATAGGTTTGTGTGGCCACAAGCCCAGCCAAGGAATGCTGATGCTGTGGAAGATCCGAACGAGTTCACTGAACCGCAGTTGACTCTCTGTAGGGAAATTAAGAGTTTGGCTGCGGTACTTTTTGAGATTATTCGGTGGCAGGCTCAGGACTTTATTGCCAAAGCTGTTTTGACCACCTTGATTTACAAGACCGTTGACGATGTGCCAACAAGATTGGTAGAATTTTTTATTGCCGTGTTATGATAAGTTTGTAAAATTGAAGGTTTAATCAATTAATTAGCTAGTTTATATTAGTCCATTCTTTTCATTCTTATTGCAGCTAATGGAGCTAAATACCTTTGAGAAAATTGAAAGCCTTGTGAAGGAACCTGAGATAGTTCGATCTCGGAGGCTCTTCTTACGACAGAAAATCCAGGTGAAAACAAAATTTACTTCTCTGTCTTATCTGCAGCATTATGCTACTGCCCGATGAAGATCATTAATTAAATATTATGCATGATGAGAAAATAAGTTTGCAATTTATTTCAATTTTTTATTGTCCAACCTATTTTTGCAGGAATACAATGAAGCACTCCGACTTCTGGAAGATGTTATGGACAGAGCCAACTAATAGAGCAAAATAGTATAAATCCAAAGGAGTTTGCATTTATACACTTGCAATTTTTTGCAAATCAATTTTTTCCTTTTAGTAGATGACTAGTGTGTAGACGTTTTTGAATTTTTATAATTTAAGAAGTGTTATAAGTACATGAATTCAGACCAATAAACGTTGCTGGCTGACAATATTCAATCTTTTTGGATGTATGTATTAGTAATTATTATTATTATTGGTTTTATTGCAGATTCAGAAAGAAACGAAGTAATATATATACATTAGAATCCATATCAATACAATTAGAGAAAATAATTAAAAGTTAGTTATTTAGTCAAACCAAGTGTCACAGAGTAGACAAGTTAAATATATTATACAATGAAATGTCATCAGCACCATCATACAAAATGAGCTTTCTCCAAGATTTAAATAAAGACGAATCTAACAATATTTTTGAATTGAAAATGCATTTTAAGATTAGGTTGCACGAATGACCCAGTAGTTCGTAGTAGTGAGTAGTTTTGAGACAATGCAATGAACTGTAGTAGAATATTTGATAAATTTTTGAGCATTCAATAAATGATTAAAAAAGTATTTGTTCGAATGTCAAATGTATCAAGATGTAGATTTTTAGTTAGATTTCTTTTTAATTACATTAAAATGGATATAGTCAATCAGTCATAAAACATATAGTTTCATCGGTCTCCTGATCGTTTGTTCGGGTTAAGACTCACACATTCACATGTTTTTAATCATCACTCATCATTTCCAGCATAATTTTATCACACAAATTTTCCCTGAACGATAACCGTGTAATGTATAATACTACTTCAAAAACCTTTTTACATTTTCCCCGATTTTGTGTAAGCACTTGAATTTTCTTGTTCCTGTAAAAAGAACACTTTTTCCGTTTTTCTTTCAGGAATATGAAGTTATCATGCATTTTTTTTAATGATGATGATGATGCATGCTATATGTTTTCGTCTTTCGTGATCATCATATTATCCCTTTCCGTTTTCCAGCCAACTGACAACTGATTAGGCTTTGGCTTAAAATCCGCGTCCCAGCCACGATTCAATCACCTTATTCTGTTCGATTGTTAGGGTATAAAACAATCTGTGGTTGGATATAAATTGAAATTGATTTGAGCATTCAAACTCCAACTCAACAACTACTCAAACTAAATTAGTTGGCTAAACTCCGTCACACTAGTTGACACAGTTTCTGGCAAGCCAGGTTATTAAAAACAATTAACAAGGAAACCCAACAATGGACAACTTCCAGCTTGTCGTGGGCAGCAAAAGTTTGTCTCGACCGGATTTTGATAATATTCCTTAGATTTGGATTGTGCCTTTACGTATATAAATGTTCAACTATCTAAAGATCCCAAGTTATGGAATATGGAATAATGATGATATCTACATAGATATATAGGTACTTATGTAATGATTTCCATTTTGAAAAGGAGCAAGCTATTTGGGTTGGTTGAAAAAGGAAAAGTTTTTTATTCATTAAGTATACCCGATAATAACGATTTCTATTATTTAATGTTAGGTCATTCCATTGTCTTACCTACTTCATTGCAAACCCACAAAGTAAATGAGAGAAAACAAGGTAAGATTACCAGCCCGATTTCAAACGATGGTCACCGTATATGTATGTATATAGTACGAATGGGTATGGAAGATGGGTGAAAAATAATAAAAGTATTTTTTTTTGTAAGAATCATAAAATCGAAAATTTATTTTTCTCTAATAATTATCCTTGGCTTGGATGGATCACAGCCCATGGTTAAACACATTTTGATTTAAAATTATCCGTAAATGACAGAACGTCCAAGGACTGGAACTCCGTATCCATAAGCAGCGACAACTCCTGGACGAGGAGCGGCAATTGGCTCTGGATTGGCAAGAGCGGACATGATGACGCAGGTAGCGACGAGGAGGAGGACAGCAAACTGTAAAATCAAAAAGGTTGTGATTATTTCTGAACTTTGATCTGCCTAGCTTAAAAGATTCAGTTGAAAACTTACAAGCTTGAACATTTTGAAGGTTGGTTGGTTTGTGGGGTTCCACAGAGATTGTTAGAGGATTGAATGTTTGGAAGGTGAGAGCGAACTGATGATTTGTCCAGTTTCAACCTCACCTATTTATACTAAAACTGCAAACATTCGTTGCAAATTGTCCATGTCTTATTGACGCCTTTCTTAACCAGGATTATTGTATGCTCATGACATGTGCTTGTTTTTTATTGCGGAAACCACGCTCGTAGCTCGTAAAGATGCCAATAAGCCCAGCAGGTGAGTTGCTTCTTTTTAATGCGTAGGTGATAAAACTTGAAGACAAAGTTGTGTAATTTAGGTATCCAGTTCAGTATAAATTACATCATAGTAAGAAAATCGTACACTTTTGTACGATAATGCATCACAATGACCCTTAATGTCTGGCAAATATGAAACAATGTTATCACTAAAAGTAAGCACACTTGCTGAAATTATCCAACATGCATCGGGAACCATCTCGTCTTCCTTCTAAACTTCATCTCAACCTCAACTGCCGTAACATATGAACCTCCGTCATACTATACATCAACATTGCCCAAATTTGCAAACAATTTGTTTTGAATTTAGACATATCATCCCATCATATGTATTCCTGTATCACTCCAAAAAAATATGCAGCTTATATATTATGTCATCGTAAATTATGTACTTATAGTTGCAGCCAAATTGTAAATTCTGTACAGATTTTTTGTTGATCAAGTGCAAAAAAGTATATATGTGTTGGTAAAAAATGAATGTAAAAACTTCTTTTTTTCAGACCACTTTTGTTTTTCAGCAAAGTTTGCAGAACGTCAGTTTTGTCTTCGCCCGAATTTCAGCGTCTACTCTATCAGAGAACTTCAGCACTTTAGTTTTATCTAAATTTTACTTTTGTATTTTAGTATTCAATAAAATAATACAACTTTCATAATTGATAAAACCGCTGCACGCAACCTTCATTCATTAGCTGGGAGGCAATATTCGGATTATTCTTTCGAACAAATCCTTTTGTTTAAAGCATTAATTCCCGATATTATTTAAGAACAAATCTCGATGGTCCAACACAAGAAACGGTTGCAGAGTGAGAGTACAAACTTTGGAGTGCAAAGTGTGTATTGCGGAGGGGGGGGGGGGCAAAGGTTACAGATCTGTAGAAACATGAAGTCTATATTTGAGATGAACCAGAGTATGAAGACGTCTTCATCCCCTGGAACAGTCTCCATCAATCCTTTAAATATTATTATTATTTAAATGGGTCTCAACAAATATGTTTTGCCTTTGCCGATTAAAATAAATTAATTACAATTTTTAGTTCGTTTTTATATGCGAGAAATGACAACAAATAACTTGCTATCAAAATTTATTTACTAAAAATTATGATTATTAATTTATGATGGTAAATTAGGCAGTCAAATAAATGGTCTTTGAGCAAAGGAAGACAAAAGTAAGTTTAAATGTCTGTTTCGGGTGACAGAAGAGCTTGCTCCAGGGCTTGCAGAACGTTGGTCACTTTCTGTGGGTATGCATTTGTGCCAAAAGCTGCAATCCTTAAGACCCTTTCTTTTGTCCCGTACGGTCCATACCCGTACCCGTTGGAGATGGCGATATTTGAACTTGGCAAAGAACAAAAGCGTTTTGTATATTATTACCAACATTGGACTATTTGCAAATGGCAGTTATTTAAAAAGAAATAAATTGCTGACTGATTACTTTTTAAACATGAAATCAATAATTTTTTGAAGATGCTTTCCCTTTGGCGGCTGCATAACCACTATCCCAAGCAGCCTGTCTTCTGGTACTGGCACGTAATGTTCAAGACCCAATTCTTCCAAACCTCTGACCAATTGTCGGTAGGCGTTTTCATGTCGCTTAAAAACGTTTTCTACCCCTTCTTCAGCTACGGTGGCTAAAGCCTCCCTTAAAGAGTAAAGTAAGGGAAGCGACATCACATGAATCAGCCTGCGACGCTCCGTGGAATTCCACATTAGTCCTTGCATCAGAAGATCCGTTTGTAATACTCTCGGAGTAGTTTTACGGGTTCTCAGCTTTTCCCTATTTTAATTTTATATGTCAATTATAATTACGAATACTTTGTTATATAGGCTATAGGTTAGAGATTGATCATACGACATTTAGGTTAGCACTTTAAAATTTTAGATAAAAATTAATGTACACAGCTCGAGGACCAAGTGACAATGGAGCCAGACCAGGGACGCCACTACACAATCTATTCGCGCTTGTATAGATGGCATCAATCTTCAGTTCCTCCATCCGAACCGGTTGCAAGCCACCAATCCCCACCACGTCCACTATCAGCAGGGCACCTAATCTATTATCAATTGGACGTTAGCGCATTTATTGATTTGAAATTGAAATTGAAACGTGCCCCCTGCACGTCATCACAATTTTAAATATTGATTTACTCTCTAGTCAAATCTCCAATGCCATCTATGTGTTGCTTAACTCCAGTGTCACTTTCCCCATAAACCAAAGCCAGAACTTTGGGACGATGGGTTAGTAGGGCCTCCTTAATTTCCTCATAGCTAAACCTCGTTCCAAGAGCCCTACGGTAACGGGTCAGATTTGCGCCAAATCTTTCTGACATGTTTGCCATCCTTTCTCCAAAGTAACCTATGCTCATCACGAGCACCTTATCCCCAGGCTCAATTAAATTATCTAGAACGGCAGACATTGCAGTATGTCCAGTCCCATGTATGGGGAAGGTAAAATCATTCTTTGTCTGGAAGACGTACTTAATCCCTTCCCTGATATCCGTCATAATATCGTCCAGGAGAACTGGGTCATCTATAGCAAGCTCAGGGAGCGCTAAAGCCGCTTTGGACCTGGGGTAGGGGTTAGGGGGCCCTGCATCATTTATTTGTTTGGTATGAATCGGCATGGGATGGCTAAGACGAACTGGTGGAGGAATGCCATTGAGGCCTCCAGACATAGGGGTGGAGCCTTAATGACGAAAATTAATCAACTAATTAGAGCTTCAGCTTGAATAAAGGAATTATCAGTAATCAAGTGTGTGAGAAATGTAACTGATCGTGTAGAAGAATGTTAAAAAACTTGTTCAACGTTCAAAAACGTAGTATGGGAACTTTATGTATGCAATCCAATGGACATTACGATGCATTTAAACTCGTACACAGCCCATTGATGAACAACAATATCGCGTTGAATGGCTCTCTACTGCAAACCTAGGGTGATGTGATAGTTATGATTTTTTATTGATTTTTATTGATTGTGATTACTTACCGTTACCACTCTCGGAAGCAGTTGTCCCTCCCTCCAATGTTCCTGAATCAAAGGGTTTAAAATGATTTTACCCAGAATTAACTACTTCTTTCAAATCTCCTCCTTTCATGTTTTAATTTTGGAAAAATCTTTGAATTACCTGTCGCAGCCATGCATGAGCCTAAGACAAGGAGCGCAATCCATGTCAAATCCATTTTGTTTTTAATATTTGCAAATTTTGAATGGAAAGCTTGAAAACTCAACTTTCAATGTTTCAACTGAGAATAATGACGACTATAAATTAATTAAAGTTTGGTAGTTCAGGAATTCTTTGCACTACTCCTGTTGCCTCCACCAGATTAAGCTGGCTAAGTTGTTATCAATGCAGAGTGTGAGTGGTTTGGCAAGAAATATTGCGTCATTTTAAGCTCTTACGAAATTTTGCATAATTGGTTGCACAATGCATATTGTTGTCTGACGTTGGCTGTATTCGGCGACAATTCTAACCAATGCAACTATCTTCCAGCAAATGCAATCAATTGCGTCAGAAGCATCCGACTTGAAGGTTTCATACGTATTGTGGTGGTGATGAGAATTTTCGTTGACCCATTAAAATGCACAGTTGTAACTTAGGATTCAAGGTAATATTTACTATTTCACAATAGTAGGTCATTGAGAAATTTTAATGATTTGATAAATATTATAACAAACTTAATGGGGAAACGTGCCATGGATTGCGCAATGTATTTACGTCACCAAATGTCACCCATAAAGCTTAAAAACGTAAACCATGTAACGATGATGGAGTGAAAGACGTTTTTGACGGAAGACGTAATATGGGAGAACTAAAATAAAAACTTTATTTTGAGATCTCTAGCTTTGGAACAAAATCCTTGCTCTTCTTTAGGAGTAAGAGGAAATGAATATAACTATAAGATACAATTCTTAGGCAATCATAAATTACAAGCTTTAAGTCTTGCTAATTGGGTTGGGTTGTCTTGTATATGGGAAGCTAATGCACTATGAATGCTAAGGGCTCTTTGAAATGAGTTGATATGGACCTTTCTGTCTCACTGATTGTGACCTTTTATTGAAGAAAAAATGCTAAGGAACACAATTGATTTTATTACAGACAATAAACTTTTCTTTTTCTTTTATATAACTTGCCTCATTGAGGGTCCTCGGTACTAATAAATTTCACTTTCAAAGCTGTCAAAAGTGGTGATAAGTACATAACTGATTACTGTCAATTTGTATCATTAATATTTATTGCTTAGTTTTTCCATCATTTGTTTTACTTGAACGTGATGGGCTACAATTGCGTCCGGATCCCCCAACAGG
>JAQGAH010000970.1:0-20741 GCA_034696885.1 Lepidocyrtus paradoxus | reverse complement strand
AGTGTTTTTGAATACATATGCCATGCACATACAAAATTTCAGGTCAATATTCTAAGAGAAACGGACACAGCTGACGTAACAAACTGGTCCACGTTAAGCGCCTCAGCCTCTGTATATCTGAATGATTTTCGTCATTTATACAGTACTACTAATTATTTTTTTATCTTCCAGGTTTACGTCATCGATTTTGGATTGGCCGTAAATTATGCAGACCCTCTTTATAAGAAGCGCGGCCCCACTGCTAAGGATAATAGACAGATAACTGGGACCCTCGGTTTCGTTTCACTCAATGTTAATAATGGGATTGAGCCGGGGTAAATAGCAGATCCTTATCGTATCATATTATGACTCGAGTATCCCGTTTTGTTAAGAATTAACGATTTATTACTAATGTTTTGCATTCAACAAAATAACTTTAGCCTGAGGGATGACTTGGAGTCACTAGGGTACATGTTTGTGTTTTTCCTTCTAGGAGAGCTACCGTTGTTTAAAATAAAAGCTGAGACAAAGAAGGACAAAAATGCGAAAATTTTGGAAATGAAACTGTCAACGTCTGTGGAGGACTTGTGCTTGGTAATTCTGAATAATATATGATAGGGTGTACCAATGGGATGGTCCGTGTTTTAAATGGGCGATATGAATAAGCTTCATAGTAACCATGGCAAAAATTCTTTTGGTACGCCCTGCATCTGTATCTATGACATACGAAAAGAAAATCAGGTCGAGATTGATCATTAGCCAATTCTTATTTTACAGGAATGCCCCGAGGAGTTTGTTACGTATATCAATTACTGTCGTAAACTTGGATTTGAGGAAACGCCGGACTATGAATATTTGCTTGGTCTTTTCCGCAATCTGTTCCTGTCGCTTAATATTGTATTGAGGATGACAAAATTTTTGACTGGATAGCCATGAAGCCTCGGTGGTCTTCGAATGTTTAAATTATATTTTGTAATATAATGATGTATAATATTTTATAGGATGGTAGGTGAGACACATTTAAAAATGTTCCAAAAGGTAAAGAAGATAAGTTTAGTTTTGAGAAATATAAGTATGATATTATTTTGTTGGAAGCTTAAGTTTATCTGATGGACCTGCTACTCTTGATAGGATATGTTTTCCTTCCGTTTTGAAAATCTTTTATGTTTCGGTAAATGAGTAAAGACGCACATATGTAGGTGCTATTAATTCACGATAAAGACTCCTCATCATTCATGGGATTATACGTATTTTATGTTACTCACGCGTTACTTCATTTATTCAAAGGAATTTTTTAATACTATTTCTATTCATTTAACTTAAATGTATATTATATTATCCGCATATTTTCCTTTAATACATAATTTGTAGATACATTTTTATAAAACGAACATAGAAAGGATAAATTAGATTTTTTATTAATACAATACATGTTAGCTATTAGACTTCCCTGTGGTTCGCATATAATTAACTGAGAAAAGAAACTAATCATTAGATTTCCCTTACTTGTGACAAAGTTTAAAGATTGCGTTTTTAGAATGTATATCAACTTATGTGAATCTCATCATCATTTTTTACTTTTGACTTACACGTTTTCGGGGAACGTTTGATGGTTGGTATTAATGCTGCTGAAATACGGTTAAAGTGTTTGTATGTCTAATCTAGATTTAACTTTCTTCATCTTTATACGACAACACAAAAGTGAATAACACAATTATATGTAATATGTAGATGTTTCAATGAAGTAAAGCCATATAATAATAATGTACTTAAATCGAAAAAATAATCACTTAGCCTATCACCATTGCTAAACGTTTACACTACCTCTACATTGTTACCATTTCGAGCATAATCTTTCTATTTTCCCGTCATTTTCACGATACTCGTGTTTTACAGGTACTGTGTATAAAAGGAACGAGGAAAACATTTTATTTCATTGTCATACATACATACTAACTACTAACATGGTTTATCGTTAATCCACTTTTACCTTTTCCACTTTCTCCATGATTTCTTCACATGACTCAAAATAAAGATAATCAAATGTGACTGCTTACATTAAAGTAAAAATGGAATCAAGCCCACTGAAAAAATTTATGTCATAGCTGAATCACAATGAACAATTAACATTTTTAACGATTTATTAAATTACAAATTATGAAGCATTTTGTTCTGTACTTTTCTCGAAAGGAACAATCAAACTGAATCAAATTTGCATATATGACAATACAAACAACGCATGTGAACTACTATTTTCGTCATCATCCCCAAGTCGCTTTCATAATTGGCCTAGTACTTAAATATAAATACATATTAGTAATTATAGCAAATAGCAATATACATTTAGATAGACATAAAAGTGGAAGGAATGTTTATGCATTATAATAATCTCCATGAAATGGTTTGTATTTAAGTATAAATATTTGGAATACTTTCATGAGTTTAGGTGTTCATTTATCTCATACCACAACTCAATTGAGACATATATCATTTATTGGCAATCATACATAAAGAATATTTTTTATTGAACTAGCAATTAATAACGTACAATGTAATAGAGATAGCATGATTACATATTTACACATATAAATAGATTAATATGCATTTTCATCTAATCAGGATAACCGTCGGGATGCTCAGTATTTGTTTTATTACAAATTCTGTACATTTTCATACGTCAAGTAAGAGACTCTACCTATTATATTATGCAGAGAATCGCAAGTGGCTAAAACCACTTTAGTAATTGTCTGCCAGGATGTTAGCTACCATTTAAAAAAGTTTGGATATTTATATAATTATGCACCAGTAAATTGTAAAGATATTTTCCGTAAATTTTGGATAGGTGACGATACGGTCGAATATATGCTATCAGTTTACAGTTAGGTATATTTAGCTCCACTTTCCTTCCTCCATACTATTTGTATTTAACACTAGGGGAATGTGAGATTTTTTAAACGAAACTGTTAAAGGATTTGTCAAATAATTTGTCAAATGAGTGCGATCTATTTATATATCTGTACATTATACAAGTTTACACATAAAGTCATCTTTATATTACACAAATGTACTTGTTTTTTGGCATTTTACTTATTTTTGTTACAATGTCAGTAAGTCGAATTCTGGCCACGGTAGACATTTTAACGCAAGTCGATAGCTTAGGACATACATATTCAACTGGACCAGTTTCATGCGGGTTCGTATTTTTTTTATTAAACATTCAATGACCAACGATAAAAAACTAACATTTACTTATATATTTACACATACGCGTAGACATCCAATATACTCTCAAGTTTTATACATGAATTTATAATTATCACTGTTAGCAGAAATTTTCTTTAAAAAAAGGTATGTGGTGGCCGACAAATTGGAGCTTGTTTGGGAAATGTATACACCTGAGGTATAGCTATCTATTCTGAATTATTGGGAGTCTATTTATCTAGGGAACACAGGGTGAGAGGTGTAAACTTCCCTTGGGGGTGGTAGCGGATGACTCATATAATCTGTGGGGATGTCCTCCTCATCATATGCCCCTTTATCCTGAGGTTCCTGCATTACCCGGCTTGCATGGATTTCATTGGAGAGGAGCGTCTCCTCAGTGAAATTTCTGCTTGCACTAGGGTTATTGGTTGAGAAGTTCATGAAATGTACAGAGTATGAGTTTTCCACAGGTCTTCGCTTCCCCTTGGCTCCAGCATGAGCGTCCTTCTGGTCAACAGGGTACTCCGTGGCAGAGTGTCGTTTCCAGCGTTTAAACCTGTGCGAGATCTCCTCATGCAGGATGTTGAAGAACATGGAGGTGAGGGCCATGCCGAACAGAATGTAAAATGAACAAAACCACTCAGTCCTCTGATTAAATTTTTCCAGTTTACCAGTCTTATGAGCACGACTGTCACCGAAGCTGATTGTGGTGAGGGTGAGAAAACAAAAGTAGAAGCTGTCGAGAAACCTCCATTTCTCCCACTTGGAGACAATATAAGAGCCCAGACACACATAACCTAATAGAACTGAAACACAAAGGATGAGGATGAAGAGAATACTGACGCGGTGCTCATCCCCACCCCGATCTTCCTCCAAATGCTCCTCTTTACTGTGAAGGTCACCGTCCACCGGTTTCATGCTGTAATAAGGATCCGACACTTTTCTCGTTGAGGAGGACGCAGATGAGGTGCTGCCGGAGCTGGAACCCTCCCTACAACAACAGCAACAACAGACTCGGCCGCAGACAAATCGTGCAATTTTCGCCAGAAGGGATCCCACATTTGAAAGGTACCAAAGCATGATTGGGATACCGAATACTGCGTAGATCATCGTCGCAATTTTTCCTGATGATGTCTTCGGACCGACTCCTCCATACCCTGCATGGTAAAAACATAAATTATGCGATGGCTCATTGAACTTTCTTCATTACTGAAGTGAACTGCTTTCCCTCTCCCTCTCTCCCCATCTCTCGCTTTCTCGTACTTTCTCTTTAAGCTGCTTTCTTTAACAGCTCACTTTGCACAATTCATCCAAAGACAACGAGGAAAGCCAGCAATGCAAAGGATTTATTCAAGAAACTCTCTCCGTACATGCCATACAAATATAGCCTACATATGTACATTATCCATAGTAATATGAATTGCAACCCCTTTCCCACTGAACAGTTCCAATTCCAATCCAATCCACCACCATCACCATCATCATCTAAACAAGTGGATAACTATAGCATAGTAGTTGAGTTCATTCAATTTTTCTCCCATGGAATACTCACGCCACCCAATTCCTTTAAACTATCTCCTTCCAGCTGAAATGAAAATTGGAAAGACATCCGTTAGACATTGATATACAGAAGCCATTATCTATACAAATGCCTTCATTGGAGCTGGTGTGAGATCACTGGTTTTGGCCACCCATCCCCACCTTATTTTTTATTGTAATCATCTTATTATTGCTGATGTTATTTCCCCAGACGATTTTCCAATATTCCCATTTTTCCCTCAACTTTCTCCACTTATTTAGCTTGTACAAGCATCGTCATCCTCTCAACCGTAAACCATATCAGATCCCTCTACACTCCTCTAACCGTCATTATGGGATTAACCCATAAATTGAGAGATGCTTTGTGTTGAGAGGAGACTCTCAGCAATCTTCATTATTCTTGTAAGAAGGAAGCCCATAATGTAATGAATCTGATTGTGAGCTAAAAAGGGAATTAATTCCTCTATAATGATCTCCATAGAGTGGAAAATCAGTTGGATGGGGTGATATTCACGTGTAATGCCTACATCGACAGTGTATTATGAGCGGGTTTCCATTCACCTCAAATAATTATGTTACCAAAGCCCTGAGATTATTTTAAAACTGTGTCTATCCCATTAATCATTGAAAAGTTGTAAAATCCTTAATCGCATTGATAAGGAGTTTCGGAGCGGAAACTCGTATAACTTTCATCTCCCCGGATCTATCCAGCTCCTGCCCTAAATAATATTCTTCTTTGATGCATTTCCTCTCATTCATGTTGGGGCTTGTAACAAACCCAGAGAAAAAAAAACTTTTCCACAAAGGCTTCCCCATCAAACTTTTATGAGTTTGTCAAAATATATTTGAAAGTAACCACGAGAGTACGGAGCCGAGCAGCATAGTATTAGTTCCATTCTGTTGTATAAACGACGACAAGACGAGTCTTCCTCGCTCACAGCGTTTTCATAAAGTATAGGGAAACCGTTCCTACTCTGTACTCTTTTTACATGAATGGAAAGTTACTACTACTGAAAACCGCCGATCCCTCTTTACATAAAGAACTCTTGTCAGTTTGATCGAGGAATTTGTGAACTTTGCATAGGGAAAGTAGGAACTAGGGAGAAAAAAATCCAATTTATAGACAAAGTCATCTTAACCAACAGCTTAAACTTGAATATAAAGCACATAAATTTTACCTAAACTATGAACAAACTTGCAGTAAATTTCCTCTCGATTTCTTCAAACCTCAACAGCATTTTTTTTGTGTTGGGGAAAGTCTTTCCCGCAGACGGGATCCTGATAGCCAGCTATTTATAAAAGTACCTACCTACACTTCAGGAGAGACTATGAGAGACGATAAGTATTTATCGGGGGAAGATGTAAAAAGGGGCTGTGACAAAAATTGATTATTTTAATGGACCTGTCTAACTAACATGCACAAAAGGAAAGTCCGGAGAATCTAATGAAAAGAGTGACAACAAGAGTTCCTGTCGGAGCGATTTTTAGTCGTTGGAGGTGATTTATTTTTATTATGCTGGGTGAAAACCTTGTAGGGTTTATGGGACCTAAAATTGCCTCCAGCTTGAGGATACACGTGAAAAAACGGAGGATATGCTGAACTCAGGACACACACCTTCAACTCATCTAAACTTTAAAAACAATTTCCTGAACAAAGCTCATCCCCTTTTAGCAGTTTGGCTGTATTTGCTAGTTAAAATTCCAGTTGGAAAGTTGATTGAAGGCTGTAATAATGTCTGAAGGTATTATAAATAACTTAGTACACATTTGCTAGTATACACATTTATAAGCATTATTGATCTTCTTAAGCTGCTTTTCTCATTTCGCTACGTTCGTTCAACAAAGCTAATGGCGGATGTGAACAGTTACTTAATTGTACAATGCTTACCATAAGTCAATCAGTATAAGTATTCAACTATGTTTCTCTAAAGAACTAAAATAGTACAAAAATTGCAATTTTACAAAAGACAATACTGATAATTAGTTATGCAAATGAATTGAATTACACCAGAGAGCGTTTCAAAGTTTTTGCATGTTCAGCGGATGTACATTCAGTTTTCTGTTGACAGCAACATTCTAAACATGTTTGAACAGTTGTTGCAATTTTGAGATTTATTTATTCATATTCATATCCACCCTCCTGGAAGAATGGTGACACGTCATATGGAAATTATCCATACCTTTCTGCACTAATGTCTGTAACTACAAATACTATAATGAATCATGGTGATAATTATCAAAGTTAAATACTTTTTTCTCATTACAGAGCGACAAAGCAACTTATCCCAATCTATCATTTTTATTTCTTGGAATTAGACTCCTTAACCTGTTAATTTAAGGGCAGCCAAAAAGACTATTCCAGATCTTAAGTACGTATGAAATAGGGTTTATCCCCATAAAGAGTTCACAAAAATCTGAGTGAGTTGAAAGAAAATTTATTGGACATTTATAGTGTTTCGGGGGAACAACTGGAGATATTTTCTCATTAACAATAATTTACTCTGTTATTTACTGTCATCATGTGTTTACCTAGTTGATATAAACATTTTAAATAAATCCTACATTTATCAGTATTTGATACGGATGTACGAACATTACTGGTAAATCCACTGATTACACGCGGAGCTCTTCATAATGCTTAGCATCCGCCTAATATTTATAACTTGGAGTCGTCCAGTTTTAAAAAGCAATGGGGAACACTTTTCTTCCGATCCTGCTCTCTCCCTGGCTCATCTAAACTCGCCAAAAAATCCTGCTCATTTTCTATCTCCATTTCTTTGTATTCTCTTCTCGTGAGCAAAGTGTGCGAGAGAATTGCACCCCAGCCTATTTTCTCCTGTGCGAAAAGGAAGTTGGGGCATAATAAGCCTTTATTTAATGGCCTATAAATTTGCAGCCTCTCGACACAAAAACGTTCAACTCTCTGGCTAGGAAAAACTGCAAACTCGAATGGGAAAACTGCTTCAAACTACTCATATACCGCAGAACTATGGTGTACAGACCCCTTCCATTTCAACTCATAGCTTCCATATCCGAAATATTATTCTGCTCCCCCGAAACCAGTCCTCGCAGCTTTCATAACTAAAGTTACACTTGATTCCCTTAAACTGAGCCATTGAATCTGTCCGAGTTCTTTTTTCTACTGTGAAACTAGCGCAGTTATGGCTCTCTCCTCTGTTAGCATTTTCCCCTTCCCTCTTTTAACAGTTTGCTTCCTCCAGCCCGCTTCCCCTTATTTATCCCTACCATAAAATATACTACAAAAAAGGGGACCAGTTTTAGAAAAAAGAAATTCCAGCTTTCCCCATATATTCTTGGGATACAAGGAGCCTGATGATGATAATCATCATCATCATCACTCCCAACTATTTCAAAACAGAGAAGATAGTCAGACAAGAAGTGAATGGAAGTAGGTATTACATTATTTTTATACATTAGTTAGAATCCTCCACAAAATTTATACCTTGAGCACTCGAGTAAACCATTTATAAAATAAAATAGCTTAACTTCATCAGCCGGGCGGGCATGCAGGGAGATAACTGGATGAAGTTAATACAAAAAATTACAATATCCACTTATTATATTATATTGGCTGAGGTGAAATTGCTCAGTCTCATTTTCAACTGGGATAATGTAAGTATTTAGCAACTCTGCGAATTCAAGGCACAGTCATTTTCGTGTTACACAATAGCAGTTAGTGTTTCAATGGACTGGAGTAAAGGAACTTTGTTTAAGGGGAGAACTAGCCGGGAATAATAGTCATGGAGAAAAGTCAGAGGCCAACAAAGAACAATTTTTTTTTCTCTTCATATTGTCCTCATTCTTCTGCCGGATGAGAGCCATTAGATGCATGGTAGTTTTCTACTGTTATGTAAGTAGACAATGTGACTCCTGTCTTTAACACACGCAGCTTCTTTTTTTTAACAACACCGCAACGGATTTGTTCACTCCCCTCTTTCATCTGCTCTAATTTCAGCCTCCTTCCGTAAAGTCATGCCATGCCGATGCAAATGCAAATAATTATAATTGGATAGTCCTTCTGGAAGAGATTTAAGCGTGATTACTAGCTACACGCTGGGTTCACACATAATGCTAGTCAGGTAAAGGAACCGTCATGTGCTTTTTTTTCAGTTCGGCTCTAATCTAACTTGGGGTTGGGTCTTAACAATGTCTAATTTATTTTATGCCAGCGTCTCCCACTAAAAGAAAGTTTAGGTATATCTCATGTAAATTTATGTAATTCCGAAAAACATTTTGATCTTAATAAAACAAGTAGACTTGTTCTTTGGCTTGCCAGCTGCAGCTATTTAGAGAAAAGAATGTGAATTTCTCACAACTGCTGTTTTATAAGCTAACTACGCAGGCTTTAGATCTAAATGACATTTCACCCATATTCAATGCATAAAAGGCTTAAAATCATAGGATTTGATTAGCTGTGTGATGGAATAACCGTCCCGGAATAGCGCTAAAACTTCATTTAGAAGTTGACAAATAGGCTACAAGTTGGCTATATATAACGAAATTATGATCTATATGAGCAAATTATAAATCTGAATACACATGTAATAAAGACGCTATGTTACTTCAAATCTTCCAATTGAAACAGTTGGTATGCTCATAAAAAATGATATCGGCAACAAAGCATGCCGCCTTTACAGGTTAACCGAATAAGTATATGATAGACATAGATTTATGTCACCTTTTAGATCCTCAAGAGTGGCAAGCAAAGTATTTGAGAGACATTACCAGAATCATAATACGTTATGGAAAGGAAAAGTGACACTTGACCTAGTAATGCAAATAGAAGTATTGAATGAGCTTTGAATCCACTTTCATCCCACAAACAAAGTAGGTGTTTGGTATTCTTTCCTCTTTTTCCTAATTCACCTAGCCTCTACCTATTATTATGAGTGTAGCCCTCCAAAAATGCATAGAATTCGGGTGAAAGCATCCGCTTTGAAGACAGGATGTAAAAAAATCCCCATTTTAAGTGCACTTGACTACTTACGGTTTACTTTATGACACTTAAAACGCTAGATTAGAACAAAAAGTTGGGTCATTAGTCACCAAGTTAAATAATGCATGGGAGGCTCTGTAAAGGGATTAAACGCTTAGGGTAGCAAACGTTGGGCGGATTAATGTTAAAGCATGCTGGTAACAACATTGCTGATTTTAATGGATCGATTCTGCAGAAACAAATAATGGCTCTTGCCACCACTGTTTTGCATCGGATAGTCTAATTTTTGTTACTAAACACCAAACTTAATTACTTTAATTAGTCTGTGGCATAAATTATTTAGAGCAAGAGCTCTTTCAGTATTCTGACTTACTTATTTGGGCTAACCTGGAAGCCTACAAGGAGAGTTAATAATATGAAGGAATATTTATAAAGGTGAGTTGAAACATTGAAATTGCCTTGCATTGTCGTAATACTTATTAACTTTAGCTTGTTGGAAAGTACTCCACCCCCAAAGAAGCCCCATATTCCTTTGTAACTTATCCATAGCAAAGAGTTGAATTTTCAAGCTCAGCATTATGGATGCAGAGCAATGTATTTAGTAAAGTGGGAAAGTTGGTGGATAGGATACACATATATACAGGTAATAAAATAAAAAGGAAAACATTTCCCACATTTTCTGTCCTAATACATTATACTCAAAATATGTTCTGTGTAGTTGGGAACTTCTTGCAAAACTAAACTCCCTCTCTAATAACTCACATCTCCTCTAATTATGGCAGGGAAGAAGCTATTAATTTTCATCGTGCTTTTCCTATGTCAAAATTTATTATTTCCGACATTATCATATGGGCTAGGGAAAGTACAAACAGTTTATTGTCAAATTTTCTCTTTTGCTACTTTCTCTAGCGAAAACTTCAAAGGTGTAAGTGTAACCCGGCGAACCCACCAAATGAAAGATGTCAGCCCTTCTACACAAGAGTACTACTCATAAAGTTCCATTTTCCATCAAAGGCATGGACAAAACTTTATACTCAGCTTGATATAGCGTTGCAGCGCAAGTTGCAGTCTGCAGAACGAATTCATTCATTAAGTTTTTAAAAAGGCTTTAAACTTTGCGAAAATTGTTAGAATAGAGGGATACTTTGACGTAATGCTTAAGCATATATATTGACCAACCCATAATATGTATAATAAATATAAAGCCGGTAAAACCGTAATACGCTAATCAACGTCAATTCGTTTAACCGAAATTAATTCTTCTGAAGACCTCAAATATTAATTTTTAATGATTCACAATAAATTACCTTGCCGGGTATCAGTAATTTAGATATTTGCACTGGCTAATTTCGAGTCAACAGCAATCGTATGGATTAGTATTTCTTATCTTATGTACTTTTATCATTTAAGTATAATTTAATTATCAGTTTACTGCACTATCATTAATTCATGTCATCATCACCAGAGCTTAACCTGCTATGCTCCGTGTTAAAATGTTGACGATTCAGAATGATAAAATGAAAATATAAACACACTCGACAAGCACCATTAAAAGGCACAACGTTTGTAATTGATTACATCATCTGACAGAGTGATACTCGTCTGAGTATACGACTGAAGCCTTTGACTGGAAGTCGGTATATAATTGAGGTCGAGGGTGTAATATTACGGTGGCTCTTCATTTATCTGATATTCATTGACGCATATACACACCTTAACCTAATCTAGTTCGCGTTAGAAGCCTACCTAATATAACTACATACATTTAATACCTCTTCACTTTCATCTCCGAAAAAAACGTCAGCCTTCCTCTTCACCGTTTCCTTAAAGTATATACAACTATATAAAGCAAGCTCCGTATTACGTTGGTGACAAAAGGTCTAGATGGATAAAACTCTCATTTTTTTCTCAAAAAAATCTTCTCATAAAACTTCTTTTCATTTCATAGTTTTCATAATTTGGAGTAGATCTACAGACGAATGCACTATACATTTAGATCCTAGAAAAAGTCCCCGTTTCCTTCCAGTTCGAATTGAATATGTGACTATGCTTCATCTCTATTGAGTCCTTTCTATATGAGAAAGGCCTAACTTTCCCATTTAACAGCTATATAGGTTACTTTCCCTTTCTGCGTCTTCCCTTTCAGCCCGTGATCCTTCTCTCAGCGTCAGCTTCCTCTTCACTCAACAGAAATCAGCTAAGCAAAAGGGAGCAGGAGTCAAAGCATTAGTACAATACCATAACTAAAGAAAGTAAATGAGGTGAGAAGCGCTTAAGAGACACTTCAATGATGCAAGGAGGAAAAAACCGTGTGGAACACTTTCGTGCCACTTTCAGTCATTCGTCGAGAAAGTCTTCTGGTAGGAGGGTAAATGTAGTTGGTTTACTTATACCTGTGTAAATTATACCAGGGCACTGTTTGGCCAAACATCTCTCTATCTTTCACGTTTTTTCGCAATCGTAAGACGCTCCATAAATACATACGGCTCTCCTCCCATATCTTCCTGTTTTCTTTTCCAATCTTGTCGTGTCACCTTTTGTATCCAGTGATGTAGTAAGTAAAGTAGATTACTGAAGCGATTCCCTAACTCTCGCAGACACCCCATCTGCCTCACAGTAACGGATACGACACAAGAAAATATCTTAAATAATATATAATGTATTTACACGTACATGATGTCATTACATTTTTTCTCGGGTAGCGCTTTTCCCTCCCTCGGCCCTTCCACTTTCACCTGCCAAATCCATTAAATTACCGTTCATTTCGGAGGCAAGGGACGGAAATGCAATTTCAGCACTTTTCCTATTAGATTGTGTGTTTGTGTTTGTGCTATAACAGCGTAAACAACATTTAAAGCATTTCGATTAAGGAGGCTAACATGATTCCAAAATTGGAGAATCCAATTCAAGTAAACACTTCATCCCCAGCTAGTTATGTTGTTATCTTTGTATGTTTGGTTATCATCAATATAATATGAAAAGGTATTTGATTTTCAGCGTCAGTTTGTTATTTAAAACTTAACTGTTCATAGCCACATTCCATTTCCAGTTGCCTTTCATAGCACCACAAACTGTCGTCGTTAACCTGCATGTGCGAATTACCTCTCCAGAAAGCATACAACCGAATGAAATTTTGCAATGGTAGCATATATGACATTTGCAAGACAGGTCACTTACATACAAACGACATTTTATTTCAACTTCAGCTCATTCCGTGTGCGCCTTCATAAATTTCCACGTATAAAACTCTATCCCTTACATAAGGAGACATGGGAATGAAAAGGACCAAAACTAGATCCATAATCCATAATATGAGTGTCTTTCGTGCGCTCTCACTGGAATGACTAAAATAACTAAAAAAGATTACTACTTTTGATACCCTCCCTGCAAAGAGCATCTCACCCATGTGGGAAAGGAACGAAATCTATACGAGCTCTTGAGATGACGCTGCCGCTGCCAGAATCTTAATAGGAAATGACATCAAAGCTGAAAGAGATATTAAGAAGATAGAGTGATTTCTTTAATTCCTATCTTTCCTCTCAAAAAGCACGACACACTTTTAATACTTTTCTTTTGGAAAAAGCTCATTTTAGGCCATGCCACTCTCTCCGTTCATGATACCTTTTCTTGGTCTCATCCTCCAGCTAAAATGGAAGGAAATGTTTCATCAGACAAATAAGAATTTTCTTGGGTTAGACTGCTACTTGCTAGTATAAATGTACTCAAAGTAGTTAAGCATATATACGCCCTTTCGACCAGGGAAAGTATGTATAGAAGAGAAAGTTACAACTTGGAAAAATATCTAACAACCCATCTAACGCTAGATGAAATAACACGTCAGTATCCTATACTACCCACTTGCAGCACTGCATACGTTCGTACTTATTTATTGTTAAAATTCTGCAAATGCACGCTATATTATGATCAGTTCCGAGTTCTTCATAGTTGAGTGGGATGAGCCCAATAAATAATTTGAAGTTAAAACTACCTTTAGAGCAAATAAAGCGAGGAGTACATTATGATAGCCTTTATTTCAATTTTTAACGTGTATTCCAGCACTGGCTCATCCCTACTGGACGGACGTGTAGTATCCATATGTAAAATAATGGGATTGTGAACCCTTCTGATTTTCAAATATTTACCTTTTTTCTTTCAGGGTAGGTAATATTATGGCATGTAGCCGGATTTAGATACATCCGTAGTTTCCCTCGCTCTTTGTCAATACTGCTTAGCAAAGAACAATGAGCCATGGATACATCACACAAATCTGATGTTTATCATCCCAACGAGTGAAAGCACACAGCCACCGAATCAAATGAAAGACAAAGGAAAACTCATAAAGAGAACGAGATTTTTTCGTCATTGTGATTGAATCCACCATTTCCATCATCATTGGTAAAACAAACAGGAAGAGTCGACAAAAGAGCACTTTCAAGAACTCACATAAGGCATTTGTCTGGCTCCTTTTGGAAAAATCGGGACGGAAATTGAATAGCCAAGCTTTCCATCATGTTTGCCATTCCCATTTGATAATCCCTTCATGGCTGGATTGTTCTTTACTAAAATAGGATTATAATGACTGAACTGTTTTTCCATATTTCTGTCAAATCGACTTGACTTGAAGTGTATCAGCGCTAGCATTAAATAAGTAAAAGTTACTTTTTGTTCACCCTGCTTCTTTGCTGTTGGCTTTCCTTACTTAATTATTCTGTCATGAAACGTGATGGCAAGACGACAGGAAGCTTCCAGACAGAATACTTTTATGTATCAATATAATCAACAGTTGCTTCCTCTTTTGTTAATGTTCTTCTTTTATCTCATTTCTCATAATAAATATGGGAGATCACGAATAGGTGGGGATAAGGTATCTATGCCCATGATTAACCAAGATTCGCTGATTACTTTTGTTATGAGAAAGGAAAAATCAAAAACGTAAAATTTATTTAGACCCAATTTGTTGTATTACTGTTGTTGTTGTCATACGCAACGAACTTTGGCACTGATACCATTCCATTGTTTGAAAAATTCAAAATTAATTTAGTCACGCTGGAGATCAAAATCGAAAGCCCATTTTCCCCAACTTACGATTAGAGAAAGTTATTAGTTTTATCTACTTGCTCACCCTTGATCTTTTACTTTCGCCTACTAATTCATCGCCGACTATCCATAATATTCTTAAATTTCCCTCTTTTCAGAAAGTTAATGTTTGCCAGCACTTAATAGGTACATGAAAAACATATATACTCCCGTCATGTTTTTATAAGTAGTCTAAACATACAATTAAATTAGTTGGTTGGCCTACCTTTCACAACCTGAAAGACAAGATGAAAGGGATTTTGAATTTTTTAAAACACTAACTATACACATTCCCCTTCAGAGTGCGCAGAGAAAGAAGTCATAACTTTTAAAGTTACTTTCGCTCAACTTTTTCATCTCAGACAGAACTACAAGGGGACGTGCATGATAGCCAGCTTTCTCTCCATCTAATGAACAAACCACCCCATAAAACTTACATGGTATATTTCATCAACGATAAAAACCAAAAACGAAAGGTTTTATATTTTATATGCAGGAGTGCATCCGTTTTCATGGGAGGGCTCAAGGAATTATGAAATGAGCAATAAAAGCGGAATATACTGAATGTGCACTCGTTAATATACGCTCATCGCATTTCGTTTAATGTGAGGGGAGCGGAGTAGATGTAAAAAATGAGTTTAATATAATCCGATATTTTATATATCTACCTACTTACTTATATTAAGGTCGGTAATTTCTGACAACTTTTTAGCATCATCGTCCCTGCACTCCTTAGTTCTACGCACCAGTTTATTTCCTTCTAACCACAAGTCAGTTTTCATTTTTGTACTTACTCTGCCTCGACAAGAAAGACTTGAAGAAGCGAGACCCTGCTGTTACCATATCAAAGCTCGCAATGGGTCGTAAAACAGCTCCCTGAAGCAAGAAAAAATACAGTTTCTTGGAGAAAGTGCATTCTCCTCGCATAAAATATCTTTAGTGATTTGCATGAGGATTCATGTAGCGCTGTAGGAGTTTTTCTAGTGAAGGGCATTCTTTTTTGTTAATGAACTCCGTAGGGATGACCCATGGAAAATATTTTCACTGGAAAGGTTAGGTTCTGTATAGTTTGCATGTTTGCATATACTGAAATTCCAGATACAAGATGCCCCCCATCCCATAAAGATATGTATGTACATTTGAACTCAACCAATATTAGAATTAATTAAAATTGAAAATAAACTTTCTAGAATGACGGTATTGACGTACTATCCGATTTGTGAAATGGATTGGTGCAAATTCAACTTGTGGTTACAGGATAGAGTTTGTATGTAACGTAAAGAGAGATGGAGAGAGAGAGAGAGAAATGAGAGCTGTAAGTTAAAGTTATGTGATGACTTTCAATAGTTTTATTTGTCTACTCACCGATTGTGGTAAGGGTGGTCAGGGCGAAGAGAAACGCACGGGGGAAGTTCCAGGGATAAGGGACCTCTTGTACTGTTGCATTCTCGACCACCGTCACAATCCGCTCGACGAGGAACCGCTGAAAGTTGCCAACTTCTTCCGAAGTCATTTTGGTCCAGTTGTCTGGATAGAGAATATTCATGTTGAGTGTAATGTCCCAAATGTTCCGCACCGTATCACTTTTGAGCTGTTGTATTTGATCTCCTTGTAAACTGTTGAGGATGGCGGTTGTTAGGTTTGTAGCACGTCGAACGGGAGACACGCTAGCGGAGACTTGAATCCCGGAGCCCACATTCCGATGATTTTCCAAAGCCAGGAAAACGAACGAGCCGATTAGAGCATAGCCAAGGACGAGAACACAAACAAATAAATTAATAACGACCAGCTTCACAGCAGCTTTCCATGATGGTGGCTTCTTCCGTTGGTAATGGACAGGTTTGTTTCGACTACTCTCCACTCCAACCAAGTCGACTCCTTCTGGAAGGGAAAACTCTGTGTCCTCCGGGCAGTATTGACTTCCTCCTCGTTCCATCCCTGCTAGTGTTTGTATCCGCTTAGTCCACCAATCTCATTTGGACAGTTTCTGTAAATTTAGGGAAAAGGATATTTAATTGCAGCCGCAACCATCTCCGTTTCATATAAGGCTGAGCTTTTTGACTGGCTTTCACAGTAATCCCACCGAAACACTATACAGCAGAGTGGATATAAAACGAGCAATATCCTTCGTTGAAATAACTGAATACGGAAATGACTCAACGCTTTGTAGTTTCATTTCATAAAGCCAAACGAATGAATACAACTGCTACTATTCTCTTGTAACAATTAAACTCTACTAAAGTCAAGTTGTCAGAAGTTATATATATATAGTTTAATACAAAGAACCGGAAATGGATGCTCAAGGATATGTATGTTGATGATGATGACGTTAATTCCGCCAAAGCATACAAAAACAACAAGGCAGATTCGAAACTCCCTTTTATTGTACGTAATGCTAGATTAAGACAAGAGCAAACTAAAATTGCAAATGCTAGTATATATGCCAATCAAATCCATAATGAGTTCTAAAAGATGTATGTATCTATTTGGTCGGCACTCATGTGCCAAAATGTAGAATCACAACATAAATTTATGTATTGGACATTGCACAGTACGACTTAACTGATATGTGACCCTAGTAATTACGCCAGTACACTCTCATTACAATCTCAAGTCAACTTTTGGATACAAATAATATACCTACATCATCAAGACTGGGCTCATGTTTCATGTGCAATTTTGTTTTTCAAAAAATCAGACATCAAGCAAAAATATCGCAATGAACAGATAACTCTAGTTGAGCTGGAGCAGACTGACGATTTCTAAAAGCTACAGTACATCATTAACTAACTACATAATGTTAATTAATGACACATTACAAGCCAATTTCGACGCAGTTTTGCATCTTTCTCATGGTCCTTCTTTACCGGACCAAATGCGGCTGAAATTCCAAAGAACCATCTTTTCATAATAATTTTCTTAACCGAACCACAGACGGGATTTAGGTTGTCGGTTCATTGGAGTTTAGAAGAAAAAAGGTTTGTCAAAGTAGCTTTGCACACATCCCTAGCCCAGCCAGCAGTACAAGAATGAGGGGAAAGCAGAAGTACAAAACTCCAAACTTACTTTTTTTAAAGGAAACAAGTAAGCATCTCTGAGTGATATAATTTGGGAAAGTTTTGGTGTTGGACCAGCATGCATGCTTTGTAATTTGCGCAAGCTTTAATCTCTAATTATTTTAATGAAAACGGACTGCCATTTATATTTCAATTTGCAGGTCTCCCTCAGCTCTCCCAAACCTAGGTACCCCCTCTATATTGTACAGATTAAGCAGTGTAATAATTACAGCCTAGTCTAATTTAAGTGCGATTACAAATCAGCTAGGAGCACACGTGCATGCGGAGTGTGTATCCATGTCAACCTAACCTGTAAACTAGGTCAGACGACAGCGGAGACTGGGAAAGGAAAGAAATAATGTGCTTCCAGCAAAGTAGCAAGTAATTAAGTTAGTTAAAAAGGCATTATCAGTCCTCCTATTTGTAAATATCTTGCGAGAAGGGAGCAATTTGGGATCGCATAATTTGATTCTCCTTCATGACAACGGAGCATCCGGCAAATTGGAATTTTAATAGCGTCCAACTAAATAATATACTACTACCTTGGGTATTTTTTATAATCTTAACGAGAGACTAGTTGCCAATTTGATAATATTTGAAATAGGTGGAAAATGATGAGATTTGGTTGCATAACTACCCATAAGGTTTTGGAGAAAAGGGTCCGCAGTCCACACCCACCAAGCTCGGACAAACTTGTTCACTTTTTCCCTCCTTTAATAATGAAAGAGGAACCAGTCCAATAATAACCACAGAGTACCTTAAGCGGATTATTTGTTTTCTTCCTCTACATTTATTTTCTCCTTCTTTTCCCAAACTAATTTTTCTCCTTCTTCCGCCTCGTCCTCCGATGCGTCCAAAAAAAGAAACAAACAAGGGAGAGAGAGTTTACGAAGGTAAATCAATTTAGCTCACGTGTTCGAGAAAAACAACATGATGGCATGATGTTCCCAATCTAAGACGCCCGTACACACGTTCTTGGTATGTTTCCAAAACAAAAAGAGAAAATCGAGGAAGAAACTATGAGAAAAAAATTGTTGTGGAGGGAGCATTTTGTTGAACTGGTTGTTACTTCTTTGCAAACCTCCCGTTCCCATCGTTCTGAGCTTATACTTTGACCTTTCACATGCTTTATTTTCTTCAGCGTCTAGCAAAACAACAATACTACACATTTTCTTTCCTCTTTTCGTGAAGAAATGCCTTCTTAAGTTTCATCTTTCAGTTGGCCAATTTTTTTTCACATCCTCCACATTCATCAAATGGGGAGTCAGCTTGCTGGAAGTTCTACACGGTCATACATATTTTTCGTATTTTTCTCCCAGAAAGAAAGTCAAACCAAAGCACACAACTAACCAAATGGACAATGACTAAGTAAATTGAATGAAACAGATTTCTCATGATGGCCTACATCAGCTACATTTAATCTATGGGGGTCACCATCCCCAAATGAGCTTTAAGTTTAACCACGACCACGCCAGAGTTAAAGATAAACTGCAGACAAAGTCAAGACGAATTCCTGCAAGACTATTTAGGAAATCTGCATGTATCCGAGGAGGAAGGGGAGGGACATTCAGCAAACAAAATTAAGAAGGGGACTGCTAAAAGGGCTAATATGGGCTGGTGTGTCGTGAACAAAACATCTCCCTGAATTATATTTTTTCTGCCATTTATTTCCCTACGTTTTCCTCCCTCAGTTAATATGCTCCTTGTGGATAATGTATGTGAAAAGATTCATCTGTCTAAGGAATGTTTGTTCTTATTACTTTATTTTTTTCTCCCTTCTCTCTACTTTTCCAGCTTGTGTTTATCCATTGTTGTTGTTTACCATTATTTGGCCAATAATAAGTAATCCTAAAAGAAGAGGGAAAAGTTTTTTTTCCCGTGGTTTCGTCGGTGGCATCCCGTACATTATGGAATAGCATGTCACTTTCCACTTTTCCAGAGTTTATAGATCCCTGTTTGGAAAGTGGAATTCTGAAATTGGTTCTCAGTGGTAAAGATATAAAACAAAGCTATAGACTACTAATGCGGCTACCTACTTATCTTATATTTGCTAAAAAAATATATAAGCATCTATAGAAAGAAAGTATAAGTCTGGTCAAGAGAGAAAAGAAAATTTCCTCAGAGCCTCTTCTTTTGCCTATTGTGCAAGCTACAAAGAGAAGTTGTGGAATCAATTTCTTCTTTGCAATTTTGTTAGATTCACTTTCCCCAACTAGTCTCCAATATATATATGGTATGGGATGTGAGATTTTGCAGGGCACAATGAAAGGCTTTTCGTATTCTTTCTATCTCACAATAAGTAAGATGAAGAAGTAAAAATCAAGGGATCTCTATCCCCCGTACAATGGTAATGATGGCTGAGTTCTACTCCTGCGTTAGCCATTCAGGCGGACGAATCCAATAACATATACAATCACACTGACCCAGTGTGTGGAGGCTATTTATTGCGACTTGGTGAAATGTATCTACGGGCGGATATAGGGAATAGATCTTTATTCAACTAGTGTAAAATATTCGTCTGCTAAACTACGTTATTAAAGTCCACTCTACGGAATGATTTCCTTCTTTTTCTATAATCTAGGGCTAGGTAGTCCAACTCACGTTCAGCGAAAAGCAAGTTGGAAAGTATTCCCCCCCAAAAAAAACATTTCCTTCGTTTCCAACGCAGATGGATGAAAAAACGGAAGATGTAGGAGAGTCTCCAAATTTGGAGTCAGAGACGGAAAAGGAGAGTTTAGCAGGAAGAAACATTCTTTAAACGATTTTCACGGGGTGAGTGAAATGGAAGGAAAAGCTCATTCTCTTTGGATTTGCTAAAAGTTCGGATTGCATACGAACAATGTTATTCCTTTGGAGTTATTACGCAGCTCAATAAAGCTGCGTAATAGGATCCCTCTACTCACTGGGAGAATGTCCGTCCGTCCGTGCGTCCG
>JAQGAH010000969.1:0-20768 GCA_034696885.1 Lepidocyrtus paradoxus | reverse complement strand
TAAACATTACTGGGGCATCTCGAGACAAGCGTATCTAATTGATCGACTCAAATACAATAAAGAGCATAACCGAAACATGTTAACCTATAATAAACACTAATAAAAATGATGAGCAAAACACAATTTGTAAGGTTAATTAGTCGTTGCGACAATTTGCATTCCCCGTACCAGCCAATTCGGACAGTTCACACTTCTGCAACTAAAATTCAGGAAGGGGAATCTATTGCTGGGAAAACGTTTCCAGGAAAAAAATGTTTGAAATCAGGAAACGCTAATACCCTAATTGTGAACGCTTGTTCTAGAAGATGTTTACCCGAGCAAACTTCAGATTGCAACATTACCACTGAAGTTCGGAAGAGGATGAAGCTACATAAATGCCAGTTATGCTCCAAATCGTTTGGACAACTAAGAGATCTGAAAAATCACATCCGAACCCACACTGGTGAGCGACCACATCGATGTCAGTTGTGCTCCAAATCGTTTGCGCAACTAGGAAATCTGAAAAGTCATATCCAAACTCACACCGGTGAGCGACCCCATCAATGCCAATTGTGCTCAAAATCATTTACGACACAAGGAAGTCTGAAAAGCCACATTCGAACTCATACTGGCGAGCGACCCTATCGATGTCAGTTATGTTCGAAATCATTTGCGCAACAAGGAAATCTGAACTTCCACATCAGAAGCATTCATAACGGTGAGCGACCTTATCAATGCCAGTTGTGCTCCAAATCGTTTACGCAACAAGAACATTTGAAAAGTCACATCCGAACTCATACTGGCGAGCGACCCTATCGATGCCAGTTATGCTCAAAATCATTTGGACACCAACATCATCTGAAACTGCACATACGAACTCATACTGGCGAGCGACCCTATCGATGCCAGTTATGCTCAAAATCATTTGGACACCAACATCATCTAAAACTGCACATCCGAACCCACACTGGTGAGCGACCCCATCGATGCCAGTTGTGCTCCAAATCATTTGGAGAACTAAGAATTTTAAAAAGGCACATCCGAACTCATACCGGTGAGCGACCTTATCAATGCCAGTTGTGTTCAGAAGCGTTTGCGCGTCAAGAAAGTTTGAAAAGGCACATCCGAACTCATACTGGGGAGCAACCTCAATTATTGTAAATCGAACACTGGACATATTGATGTAGCTATGTTATTGAATTGATTGTGATTCTGATGTCAATCGATGAGAACAAAATTTGAAAACTTTAGCCTTTGAAATGTTGAAAAGATATTTTAATAAAATATTTTATGCCTAAAATTTAATTTTCACAGTATTTATGAAAGTAAAACCATGTTTCAATGATGTATCATATGTGCTTTTGTTATGTTATTATGGGAAAATAAATTCCCAGTAAAATTTAAGGAAACGCAGCTGCGCTGCTTTTCCTTCAAGCGTATCTAATGATGCTGAGATTTGAGATATGATATCAGCCGATAAATCAGCTGTATCTAAGCTGTTTATGCAAAATAACTGTTTTTAATATGTGGATTGTATTCCAAATGAAACAATTTTTTTCAAAAATGCATTTCATGGCTATAAAAGTATGATTCCGGATATAGAAAAAAATATGCTACAGTGTTACTCCTTTTGCACATCTTGTCTTTATATCATCATCTCAATTTTGCACATAACAATAATTTATAAATTTTCAACAGAAATGTTCTTGATTACTTATACTACGCTATCTGTAAACTGTTTTTGATCATGACACGATCATATCATACAAGCATGCTTACACTACCACAACTTTAGCATAATAATATATATATTTATAGTTTTTGTCAATTTTATTTTCTTACTCCACTCATTTGATTCACAAAAATTGTTTGACATTATTTATGCAAAATTTTCTTATATGACAAATTACAAAGATAATCAAAGTAGAGAAAACATGTACAAAGTTTGGGAAATGTGTGTTTTGTAGAATTGAAATAATATATAATAAAATCTTAGCCTAATTATAACAAATACTTATATATCTTGATTAGACACGCCTAACTATTCACACTTTTATAATAATGTTTTAGTGCTATATATATATTCGTAGTATTAATCGTACTCTTAAGTCTAAACCTTATCTCAAAAGTTCATACGGAGGTCGTATTTCAGTAGAAAGTCGGACAAAAACAATCGGAATAGCACACGAGAAATAAAATTACTCAATAAAAGTTAATCTTTCACCGCTTTTTTATAAACTCCATCAGAAAACGTTCCTTCCCACTCAAAATCTGCGATACGAGATGGGATATTACAACCAAATTAGACAGGACAGTTGTGTACAAATATATCCATCTTATCTTACGTCGTGGGATGATATAGCCCATCCCTTAAAAACAATTAAAAAAGAAATACAGTTGGAAGTAAAGCAATTTTATTGATTTCTCATCTCTATTTTATGGACTTTATATACCGAAGCTATTATAAAAAGCGATCCTCTCTAGTCAAATGCCATTATCTAGCCTGTCTAACTAGCTAATTATTAATCGTTAATAAATTATGCATTGTTCTCGTATTCCCACCCTCGAATTCCATCCTCTAAGCGGTAAAAGCTGTGCAGGTATGTTGTCTGTAGTAATGATTTTTGTAAGTAGTATTGCAAATATTCCCATTAGGCCCTGGGGGTCCCTTTTCACAAAAAAGCTTATGGAGTTCCAGTGAGCTATCTCTCTATCTTTGCATATATCATATATTTTAAGTCATCATAATTTAAATTCTTTCGAGCTACACATTTCTCTCTAGGCATTGTATCTACATTGCATAGGCAAGCCAAGCAAGTTCATATAGAAAATTTTCGTTCAAACTGACTCACACTAAAAAACCTCATTCTATAGATAACATTGTAATTTGATTTTGAATTTTTGAAAATGCTCTTTTGTCAAGTTTTTTTTTTATATCAATGTACTAAAACGTGGTGGCCATCATTTATTGTTCTTAATGGATTATCGAGTAAGTTCCTGTAATACTTGGAAAGGAAAGAGAAAGAAAAAGAGTTCCCAGTTCACAACAGAGTTTTTGTCTTATCTTACCCCAGTACATGGCTTTCTTTAGAAACTTTTCTATTACAATTTCATTGAAACACTAGTCATCAGATATAGTCTTATTTATAGTACTAGTATAACTATATATCCTTTGTCCGTATCGAAATGGTAGTTTTGGCTTATTTCAGGCTAGAATAACTATTATCATCAGACAAGGAATTCATTTCTAGTTCTTGTGCTTACAGTTAAAGTAAAAGACTTTAGTTTCCAAATGTTCTGTACGTTTCTAGATTTTCATAATGTTTTTTTGTTTTACTAAAAAAAGGGTTTTACGTCTAAGGTCCTCGTTTTCACCGTGTTAAGGATATTATATTTATAATATAATTTCTACCAGTTGGCAAGTCCAGGCTTGTTCAGTGTCATAAAGTAGATCTGAGAAGCACCGGCTCCCTTTGCAGATGAAAAGAACACTTTGTCATTCCGTTCACAGAGGAATTTAAGTCGTTGACTCTTCTTATGCATAAAAACCCCGTCCAAATGACCAGTCTCCACGTTCCTTATCTCAATAGCTTTCTGACCCCTGTAATCCCAAACAAACAAACACACGCGTAATTAGATATAGATTATGCATGCAATTAGTTTTCATTTGTTATGCAAAATGTACGTTTAGTCAATTTCTTCAACTTCATATGGGAAGAAACATTACAATTCAATTCGAGTAGACACTCATGCATGCATGGAGGAAAACAGATTTAAATATCTTGATGTTTTCTTTCTACGGAGAAATGAATGGATTTCTCTTCGCCTGAGCTCATCTGAATATTTTATTGTAAACAAGTATGGAAAAAGAGCCAACGTCACAAAGACGAATGAGCGCTAAAATCAGTCAATCGGGAACTGCGAAAAAGAGTGTAGTGTAATATTATTATTGTTACATTTGAACTGTTATTATTATTGTTACATTTGAACTATTAATTTAATTGTGAGTAAACAAATTGTGATTGTTGTGATGGCGGGTTCATATTTGCATCCACTTGACCCTTTGCAAAATTATTATGAGAAACTGGAGGAGAAAAATAAGAAAGTGGTGCTGAGGTGCAAGCAGTTACGCTGTAATACCCGATTTACTGGTTTGTTAAAGCATGCGCGGTCCACCTTTAAAACACATCTACGTAATCAACATCCCGGTGTTTACAGTGATGATTATGTGATGACGGAGGAAGACGTTGCTTTGGATGCTGATGTAAGATTTCGAAATTAATTTCGAATAAATAAATAAATTAATTTTGTATTTGATAAATGAAATTAGTATGGGTTATGGAAAGATCTAATCACTGATGGTTCTACAGTTTGATTTAGTGGGGAAACCGAACGCTGAACCACTGCACTTCCGAAAATTCATTTGTTTCCTTTTCGATTCCGTTACAAAACGTGCCCCTTATGTCTACTGCTTACTGTCAAAGCAATTGTTGGATACATTTGCGAACAACGACAACAGCCCTAAGCCCTCCAGGGATATCTTCCTTCCAAAAGCAGATCAAATGATATGTACGGACTTCAGTGGTAAAAATAAACCACCAGGAGGATACGAAGTGGGCCATGTCATCGGACTCGGACTGGTTCGTTTCTCTACGCTCCTGCGTGACGTGATCAACTGCTGCTCAGATGTCGCATTCCAACATCAGCAATTGAATAATGGTCACTGGCATTACTTGGAGGAGTTGGTCGAAGGATTGCTGTTACTTTATAAAGTCAGACTCATGGCGGGGACAGCAGGGTAAGCCAAACTCATTCACTTTTTAAATTCTGCAAACCATATGCTGGTCCATATGCTGGTAACGTCTAATAATATTTATTCTAATTGCAGAAAACTTGATGTGAAAACGTCCTCCCGAGCCCAAGTTCCCCGCTGGTGGTTCATGATAATTCTGACCTCCGACAGCAATGATACGAACTGGCGCTACACCGCATATCTCTTTCCCAACCTGGAAGGCAAGGACAAGCTGAGCGAATATGCGGTGACAATTCCTGAACTGGAAGCCCTACTAAAAATGGACATTTTCCCGAAAATTGCTGCTGAATTAAAGACTGATAACAAAAGTGCGAGAGATCCTGCATCATTTGAAGAGTGGGCTATGCAACGGTGGTTCCCAACTGCTGCAACTTCCGATGAGGATGAACCCATCGTGCCCAAGAAGAAGAAGAGACCTGACCAGTTTGAGTCCTCTGATGAGGATGAAGACTAATTTATCGTGCATTGCACATTTCCAATGAACTGACCGTAGTTTTAGATCCTTTAGTTTAATTTTAGCTTTGATAAGTACCAGTGGTGTCGATCTTATAAGAATTTTGATATATATATGTATATCTTTTGCGAGATGTCTGTTATTATGCTTACTTTACACATATCTATGTATACGTTATGTGATGTGCTATGAATTGACTTCTCAAAATAAAATATTATATAAAATATAAAATATTATATATATTATATAAAATATTATTTGCTCACCATCCCATCACTTGGCCTGTGCCGATAAATGCCACGGAGGAGGGCAGCTCTCCCCATTGGAGGACTACCGATTTGGAAATCTGACGGGAAAATTTAGATAACACAATTTTAGCTTTTTTCATATTATTCGATGGAAGTGGAGCGGAGCCACTGCATTATGACAAACAAAGTTGGTAAGTGGTCAAGATTTAGTCAATACCTTTCCGCTGGTGGACACGTAGACCCCTTCATTATCGTAACAGAGTAGTAACTGAAGACCATGAGAATTAGGTAGAGTCACGATACAATGCGGAGTTATCGGTCCTTGACTCTAAAATTATAATAATTCAAACCATTATCATTTATCGGTAATCCACCATTTTGTTTCGGTAAGCCGAAAATAAAGTGTATTCGAGGTTGGGGGACGTACATGCTTGGGGGTGTAGAGATCGTAGACAGTAGCAGAGTCCAGATCTACTGCATGAAATCCCTGAGCTGAACCATAAATAACCTTAAGTCTTGACCCTTCCTCAATCGTCAGGTCCACAAGTAATGGTTTGAAGAGTAAGTCTGAGAATGCCTTAAACGCCATAAATTTGTGGTATGGCTTCGGAGCCCAAGCGTATATCTCGATCGCTAGAAATATCAAAATAATTAACAATTAATTAATTAATAATTCTTACGATTACAGTTATGTACGGGCTTTAACAAGAGACGAACATGTCACGAACGTTTTGTCACGGATTCGGGCAAAAGTGGTACCAAAATGACCGCATTGATACGGTAATTACGAATCTGAAGTTTTTGAAATAAAAGATTGCATCGTTTTGAAGTTATGGCGGGAAAAGTCAAATTTGTGAAACATTCGCAAAACATATGAAATGACATATCAAAATGACCGCAATGATGTCCTGAATACGGATCTGAAATAATTTACGATAAATTTTGCATCCTTTTGAAATTATGGCGGGGAAAGTACACTTTTGGCCGAACCCGTGACACAAAGTTTGAAAGGGGCTTGGGACTTGTTTGAAAGCTAGCGCCTGTGAATGAAAAAGTTGTGAATTACCATCTCTTAAGGCTATCACTAGAAATTTGATCCGCTCATATTTCACAATCTTAAAATGCGTCGCTCCCTGAAAGAAAATGAGTGAAAACGAAAGTTAGCGATTATTTCAAAATAAGATTGCTAAGTGTTGGCCAGAGAAATCATCGCATCTCATACCTGTAGTTCTCCTACGTTAATATATCCATTCCTCCTTTCACCTTCGGCTCCTTCCGTCCTCAAAATCTTCCCTTTCAGCCAGGACAGATAATACACTCGGACACGGTTCTTCTTGCCGCTGATTGTCACCAGAATGTTTTGACCTTCCAATACCTCCATTTGCTGGAATCTCCTCCTGTTAATCAATTGGTAGACTTTCCCTTGTCCAGATCTATCGAGAAGCATCAGTCCATTCTCTGTGCCGATGAGTAGGTTCACTCCCCATAGGGCTGCGCATAGAATCTAAATTGGTGAAATAGATACAAATGTTGACAATGGTAATTTTAAGACTGTCGCGGAGTGGAAGGAACTGTAAAAAGGAAGTATTACTGACCTCACTATTGAATCGTTTCTTGTACTTCCTAATTTCAGGGGTGTCGCCACCTTGAGCTGGAGCTACTCCTTCAACGTTCACATTAACGGATGGTCTGGATGGGGATGAGGATGCTGAGGCTGAGGAAGCCATCTGATTACCAAAACCAAGCGTTATAAAAGATCGTTGTTTAGGACCTTGGCCTATTTGACCTGGTTGAGGGATTGCCGGGTGAGAGGTGGGACGACTTATTATTGGCTCTCTCTCACGGCCCATCTGAAAACAAAGGATATATTATGGAAATGAAAATAAATTCTTGGCAATGCATGGCACATTTGGTGAGGGTGAAAGCATAAAAAGCATTTCTAAAGTGTAAATTATATTAAAAATTAACTTTAAAATTAACTATGATAATATGTATGTACTGATGTAGATAATAATAAATTGTACTTGCTCAAACCAAAAATATAATCTCGCGTTCAACATTCATTCAAGAGTTTTCTTGCTTACCCCTCAGCCAGCCAAATAGTTACGGTGTGACCAAATAGCAAAAGTGACATCGCGACATTTAATTAGACAAACATTCTATTCATTACGTTAACACTTAAACATTGCTTTGGAATCAACGCATTTCAGATTGCTATTCTTCTATACGGTGTTGTCAAACCTGTATTTTGTTTAGTAAATTATTAGCATTATTACGGCATAGCTTGGGTATAAAAACTTACGTCTGGATCAGGAGAAGTCTGAGGTAGCAAATCTGGCAGCACAGAAGTCCTAGCTCCTGGTACAATGTCATTCCCTGTTCTAGGTGGCCTTCTCGTGACTAACGTTCCTTGACTTTCTTCCGGGGTTGGTGGAAGGGGTCGGCTTGGTCCTACTGCTGGAGGAAGTGGTCGCGGTGCTTCAGATGCAAGCAGTGTGCCGTCATTTCTCTTCTTTGGAACAAATTCAACTTCTTCCTCATCATCATCTTCCACATCATCCGCTTCCAAAGCCCCACCTGGAGTTGGTGGAAGCTGGAAATAACAGATAAACCGCGTGAACTCAATAAGCCAATTCATTCACGTTAAAATAACAAGTGTTATTTTGTTTAATAGAGTAATTACGGGTCGACTAGGTGGTGGAGGTAGAGCATCCGGTACAACGATTAGTCTGGAGGGAAGTGGAGGTCTTGCTGGTGGTCCTGGCTCTTCCACTTGCAATGCCTGAAGGATTATTTAAATGGGATAGCATAAAAAACCAATCATTTAAAAAATAAAAGTTTTTTTCAAGACTGCCAGTTCGAGTCTTACCTGAAAGTTGCGGCGGAGAGTATTTTCTTTCGGTTTTATTTCTTCACCCTTTTCTCCCGGCTTATCATCTCCCTCTTCATCTTCTTCATCCTCGTCAGAAAATCTACGTCACGTTCCAAGAAAAATAATTTAGCGATATAGCAGATTACACTTGAGAGAGGCTAACTAGCATATCTTCAACATGGGATTAGACTGGATTTTTTGTCGTTGTTTTTCCTTTACCTGCCCTTATCAGCTTTAGACTGTTGATTAAGTCGTTTCTTGCACCGATCAATATGATCCTTCAGCTGAATTCTAACCTGGCGTTCTGTGGGCTGGTCACGAATAAACGGATGTTTTAGCAACTGATCAGTCGGAGGACGTTGAGTGTAATCCTATGAGAAAAATATAGCAAATTCATAATGAATTCAACAGCTTAACATTCAGCCATTATTAGCAATGTGACTGGATGAAAAGGAATTTCAAAGTATAATTAGTCCTTATTCTTCATTGATCATTATTCTCTCTCTCGACTATAGTAACTGGAGTCATTCCTGGTTCGTTGCGCTTTTACGGTTCATTACACAATCCGTAATGACGTCTTTCTTTTCATAGTGAAAGTTCCAGTTCAATGAACCGATTGTTAATGAATTAGGCATTTAGTCTCTTCAGAGAGGAAGCATATGGCCTAACTCACTCCTTCCCCACAATCTTGGAGATTCGCTAATTGAATTACATTGGGATAAAGCGGAGTAAAAGGGCGTAATGGAGCAATTACCTTCACTAGAACTGTTTCAATGAAAGAGTGAAACCTTTTTGACCAGCGTTTTGACTTGAGCCTTGGTGGAGGATTTCGGGGAATTAAGAACAGAGCTCTCATTGGATGCATCTCACCTGAGGAGGAATAATAAAGCATTTAATTTAATATTTAATCTAGTCTAAAGACATAATCATGCGATGCAGACTTCTTTGAGACTTACATAAAGGTGGCTGAGACTCTGCCATTTCTACAATTAAGGAATACAAAGTGATAAAAATGGTTAAATTAGTAATGACTAGTTATTATTTTTAGAACTGATGGGTACTGGGGCTAATTTTGTGTAAACTTACCAATAGCTGTAATTCCTAACGACCACCTTTAAAAAAATTTTAAAAAAGCTTATATAAACCATGAGAAACCGCAAACGCCATGTCAAATTGAAAGTAAAGTACAGGACTTACAGGTCACTTCTGTTATCATAAGTAGCTTCAGGATTCTCATCGCATGCAATGACCTGTTTGGAATACAAATGGTCAGTTTCATTGATTGCGTAACAAGTTACTTTTATCTATCCAGTTCACCAGTTTAAAAGACATTATTCATCAGTACCTCTGGTGCCATCCAATAAGGAGTTCCGATAAAGGTATTTCTCCTTCCGATGGTCCTATCCAGTTGTGCACTTACACCAAAGTCAACCAACTTGACTTCCGCATTCTCGGTCAACAGCACATTTTGCCCCTTAATATCTCTGTGAATGACTTTATTGGCATGGAGGTGGGAAAGACCTCGTAGAATTTCTCTGCAGACGTAAGCAATCCACTCTTCCTTAAGTGACTGACCTCTAGTTGACTTGACCAGGTCTGTGATGCTTCCGGCTCCACAGTATTCCATAACAAGCTGAAAGAGGAGAGAGAAAAGTAGCCACATTGAACATTCAAACAAGATAGATTAGCTTGGCGTCACAGTCTCGGAATATTAATAAGCTGGAAAAGGCTCTCGGGAGGATTTAGGAGGAAAGCTTGAGCTGACTACGAAAACGACAAGAAGGCGAGAGCAAAAGTTTGCAGAAAAATGTTGGAACTGGAGAAAATCTTGATTTAGTGCAAATAGAACAAACTTCAACATGTTGTCTTTATGTCTCACATACCCATAGTTGGTCATCTCTGCCTGGTGGGGATTTTTTAATGAATGCTCCATAGTACGTTGCAATATTCCTGGAACAAATTAAACATATATTCGTTAAACATGAATTATTATTTTAACCGAAGTGAATTTTAAAACTTTTCAATTGAGCTTATATTCATACCTGTGATGTGAAAACTTTTTCAGAACATTGATTTCCAATTTGATTTCCTCCTCCTCATCCTCCGTGACATCCATGACCTTTATGGCAGCCAACTGACCGGTTTTCGTGTGACGTCCTTTGTACACCTGCCCATACGTTCCATTGCCGACAACTTCGATAAGCTCAAAGATCCCTGCTGGGTCCTATTGTTAAGCAAAAGAATTTAAAAACATATATTATTATTATTTAACTAGCATTTAGCATAATTACCATTATCATCAACATTATCACAACCATATACTAAAACAATTTCATGTCATCTCATCTCCCCCAATTCATACAAAAAATCTTTTTTAACTTTCGAAAACAACTTTATTTTTTGGGAACGGTCATGGTCATTATAAAAGCACTCATTTCACTAAAAAACATCTCTGCAACTCCATTTAATGACAAGATGTTAATTTGAGATGCATTCCTTAAGTGCATTTTCTTGAAGCCGAGCAGAAATCGCATTTCCTCCTCTTTCCATTGTCATTGACCTACTTGCTCTCTTTCTGCTTCAAAATTAAACTTAACATTTGAGAAAACATCCAAGATAACATGCCTGTTACTACTATGCTGCTTATCCCATACAATCCTGCAGACAAAAGCCGACCAAGCTGTATGTCTGTCTACTCCATTCCACCTCAAAATGTAATCGAATCGAATTACATTGTAACGCATTCTGACTTTTAAGATAGCTGCATACCAAATCAGTAACTCAACGAAAACTTCCCATTATTTTCTCCTCAAATTCTAAATCTGCTTCCTTTCATGAAGATCTTTTTTTTCGCGAAAAAAAAGCAGCAGCTAAAAATAAAGTTGAGGAGACAGGACGAAAGCTGTGAAAGAAACGATGAGTAGAAAGGTACTTGCATACGAGCATGACTAACAAGTGACAAGGTTCCTTTATCATTATCCCCCTCCCCATCATTTTTCCTTATCATCAACAACAAGCTACGAAAACCGCAAGGTAACGTCTCATACTCATACCAGCATGGCAGCGGCAGTGCATTGCATTGTCGTGTCAATTTTCATCAACAATGTCACCATTTTTTAGAAAGACAGCAGCACAATAGCAGACGCAGAAATTCCATTGAAAGATCTTTTTTGAGAGAGATGATGGGAATGGAAGGGGAAGAAGGAGTATATTATAAATTGCAAAGTTTGACTCTTGATGGTTTGGTTTTGTTTACGCGAGGATTTTTCCTCTTGATCATGATAAATTCGATAAAAACAAATCAGTGATCATTCTTTCTGCATGGATTTGAGGTGATTTGCATTTTCAATTTGCAATGTGGCAGTATCCTCATATCACATTGAATTTTATGGAAGTTGTACGTGCTTCCTTGTACAGGCTTTTGCAGACTATGGTAATTTGTCATCTTTAAAGTGGATATGTATATGTGAGAATGTGAGATGCATTTTAACTAGTCTGTGGCTGTACTTATATAGGCTTTGATTTGATGAAATTGTAAATAAAAACAAAAATCTCCGAATTTATTTGCGAGACAAGTAAACATAAAAACCCTCTTTGGATCATTATGCAATCAGAAAACACAATATTTTTTCTCATTTTTCAAAAGAAATGTATTAAGTAGGTATAAATAAGGGATGAGAAAATTACATTTTAGAAAACCTGATTGTGAATGACTAATGATAGTTTTTTTTTAAAATGACGGTGATCTGGAGACATTTTAAAGGAGTGATATGGACATGGCATAACCGACTAAACATAGACGGACTAAACGTTGACGAATTTTTTACGAATTAGTTCTTACTCAATATGCACAGTGCTTTAATTCAACATGTCAGTTAAAATTATTCACATTTCAAATATATTTTTGCAAGAATGGTTTTATTATAGATAAGATAGTGGCGCTTCTTCTACTATGACCTATTTTTCAATCTGGAATGTTGAATAAAAACGAATAGTTGACAATAAAATCTATACGTTTTTATAGTAGTTCTTGTTTCTAGTACACCTTTCGCCGATTATTTCTTTCATGCCAATATTTAGCTCATCCATGTTGTCATTGGGTATGCTAGTGCTAGAAACTTGGAGAATTCTTGCAAATGTCAATGTTTGTAGTCCATTAGATTTTTTTCCAAAACATTTACTTTCTATGATTAACAGATATCTTGATTATCCATCCACAAGGGTCAATAACAATTCAAAAAATGCAATCGCTACGCTTATCAAAGAATATATATTCCATCAAGGAGAAGGTCATAACTCATGAGTATGCTTATTTATAAAGGTCATAAAATCATGTGTCCAACTATAGTAGAAATTCATTAATCATCAGTAAATACCGCCAGTAAACATTCATTGTCAGAGAGAGGAAATTTAAAGACGAAATATAATTATTTTGAATTTTTAACAGATTAAACTTGTAAAGATAAAAGGAGTGATTAAAGCACTTTTGACTACAATTAAATGAAACATTAGTAAATTCTCACATATACGAGCTACATCATTAGTATGATTCATTCATACTTGTTTTTGTTATATTTTCCACATTACGTAACATAAACTCTTGCGATGTGTGATTGGTACGCAAAGTCTCCATTCTAGTTTTACGGTATCTTATTACAGGCCACCAAATCACAATATTCTCTGGGTTTGGCTATACCTGAGTAACAGTGCATAAATGACTGCCAAAACTTCATGCTTACTTGTCAATGCTAAGATTTGATTATAAAACAGTAGTCCTCAGATTAACCTGTCGCTGCAAATACACACGCACATTCGATTCAAACTATGCAGATATGCAGACAGTGAAGCAGAACATTTCAGTCATTGCCATCTGCCACCCCAGCTCACCTCTCTCATATCAATCCTACATCTAATTCAACATTTATTGGATGGCCGTTGAGTAAGAAACTAGGTAAAATTGGAAGCAGTTGTCTTGCATCAACGAACAGAGAATTCCATCTCATTTCAGGATTCATGAGAGGATAAACGCAGCAGGATTATTGCAGCTTTCTTGATCCTGATCACTATTTTCAAATGTTGGTGATTGGTTGAGCCCAAGGCAAAAAGCCGATAATTTCAAAAAAAACCTCTATAGTTAGGTAGCCAAAAGCCATCCCTATCAAATGATAGCTTCTTGGGTGAATGGGATAATATTTTTTAAACGAGAAGGAATGAAAGATTAACTCAATCTAATGTCATGCAACATGTCCTTCAGCTCGAATCCCTCCATCGAATTTCGGCATTCAATCCAAAAGCCTTCACTGCATTTCTTTCTATTGCCATATTCCTGCCAACAATTTCATCTGAAATTAACGCTTAACTTGTCTTTTAACAACCGTTCAATCCACCATATCTCAGCCAATGCAACGGTCCTCATTCAATTTATCAACTGTCAATGACATATTTACATGCTTAATTATTGGGATAGGAGGAAATACGGTTGTAAGAAAGCAGACTAATTGTGAAAGTGGACATCAAGGACATTATCATATTCTCATTGAGTTAACACCGATGAGGAGTCCTTCCTTCAGAATAAAAAAAAATCAAATCATATATTACAGTTTGCTCTCGTCCCAATCCAAAATCCTTTATGCGTGGGCCATTCTCATAGACAATTCTCAGACTGCTTGCCTTTTATCCTCTGACAGACATTTATCGCTTCTTCTGTTTCTACCGGTATGAAAGCTCCATAATTTACCTGCCCAGCGAAACGAACCAAATATCTCTTTTTTTAACAACTATATTATATATCCCCTCTCATTCTAAAATGGGAATGTTAGCAAACAAAACAACAGGTTTTTTCTCCTTCCTCTAAAATAAATATTTCAAAATCAGAATTGAATATCCAAATAATTAATGATCTTGTGCCTATACAGCCTTCCAAAAAATTAATTCAGTTTGATGAAAACACATCTCCCATAATTAAAATCACCTCCTTCAAACATCACCTTCAGAAACGAAAAAAAAGAGTTGTTCGAGCTTTGCTCTGGCATAGAGGAGCTCTCTGTATTGTTGGTGGTACAGCAGAATGAATTGAAGTTATAAAGAACAAAGCCAGATCCAGTTTTGACAAGCAAATAATAAAATAGTACAAAAATGGGCAGGCATACAAGGTATCATGATGATGATGATGACACCCTCCACTCCTCAACCTCAGCACAGATTTTTTTTATATATTTCATTAAAGAAAATAAAGTTTTTTTGGCTGGTCTTTGTTATTCGTAGCTGGTAAAACCGTCTCACGTCATTTAGTTGGACTTGAGCATTGAGCAGCGTACCAAAAAGTATGAAAAGGGGAACATCAAATATGATGATGATGCTTGAGCTCATAATACCACCACCACCATCACTTTACAACATTCAACATCAACACATACATTTTCCCTAACAATGTAACTTGTTAGTAATATTGCCAGCGATAGGGATATACTGACTGATGATGATTATAATTTTTTTTTCAAAAATAACAAACGGGATCTTACGAAATGAGCTGGTGTTTTGTGGCGATGATATGATCCTGTGGAATCTATATTGAACGGGGTGATGAGTGTGATTATCCGCCTAAATTTTAATAACATGATGTAATAATGAACAATGAGCTGAATTACAGAGATATCCACATTCATCCCAATCGACATGGATAAAAATTGTTGAAAAAAGGTTCGGGCTGAGTTTGGACAGAGTTGAGTGAACAGAACAGAGCCATAAAATTATTTATTGTAGTCTTTGTCGCAATTCGGGAACAAAAAACTTTTAGTGCATAGGAAAGACATGGGATTAAACATACATTTTTTCGCGTAGTGAAATGTCGTCATTGTTTGGAGTACATTAGTTTAGGTTAGATATAGAAGAGAGCTCATCCTCATCATCATATGTATGTATTTGATAGACAAAAGCTCTAACCTTCCATAATTACATTGAAACAGGGATGGATTGCAGACCACTGTACGTTATTACCGGTACTGTACCTCCAACTTCATTTCGACAGCTATTAAAATGTGTATTAGCATTATTACATCTTTGGCGGCTGGGATGCTGGCTCCACCAAGATTTTACTCTTCAAATGTCATCCATCACAAGTGTGCTCGTAAAAAAATGAGTCACTCTTCTAGAGGGAAAAGCGGTGATGATTGGATGATGAGTGGTTAAAATGGGGAGATGATAATGATAATAAAGTAAATATCCCGTATCTACAGAGCTGAACGTACATACTCGTAGTCTTATCATGCGATGAGGTATATAAATCAAATAAATGGCTACGCAAAGCTGATAATACAGATCAAGTTTTCCTATTTGTACAAAAATTCCTTTCTTATTTTTTCTGAAACTAATGCAATAACACAGCAGATCCCCTTTGAGAGCAGATATAGCAAAATTTAAACCAATTTTTAAATATTTGGATTATATTATGCCTAATTTTAAAAAAATATACTTGTTTTTTGCATTTTTTCTTATAGATAGATGAATATTTTTGCTTGTAATTGCAGGACTGTACTTTACTGCCTTGCTCGCACAAGTAATGTAAGGAATTTACACACGCGAGTAAACTTAAATTTGAATTTTATATGCAGAAAGTTTTGGGTTTATCATCTATCACGTCTCATATATCTCATATCATGCTTTCTAATTTATATTGTGTAGCCATTCAGTTCTCATTTGTTACTTAACTCTTTGATAGCATTTGGTTTTTTTGACAGAAGTAACTTTTAATTCTCACAAACATGTTATATCACCCATTACAAACAAATACTATCCTATTCATCAAAATGTTCGTTTTAATTGTTCAAAAATATCTTACAATATTTACTACACTTCACACAGAGAATTTCATTCTGGAAATAAATCTCAGATTGTAAATGAAATCATGTTTGGTGTATTTTAACTACGTGCCCCTTTCATTAAAAAACAGAATCATCTTTAGACTTATGAAATGATCTTACAAGGAATTTGTGATTCAAAATCTTAATCTATCCTGCAGCAATTAAAGTGTACAAATATTCCATTCAAGCTCCCCACTCCACTGCCCCCTTTATATTATAGTTAAGGCCAATATTTTAATTCCCTTTGCAACTGCTTTCGCTACCGATATTATCAGCTCGCTAAAGCAGAACAATAAAAAAAAACTTCTCCGACTGACTTTACGAGTGGATATAATAATTTGAATGGAAACTTTGAAACAAGTTGGGCGTCTAAAAGATTGCAGCAGCATGATAGAAAAAAACAGGGGATGAAGTGAAACAGACTAAAGAACAATGCACATGTCCTTTATACGAAAAATATTATTGATCGTGTCCACTTGAGAAAAAAATTGTCTGCTTTTTATATGATTTTCCTGATGAGTCTTTTGTTCACTCCTAAAATCTGTAAAGATAAATTATTATTATCATCACTAAATTTAATTTCGTTGGCGGTGGTTCTGGTAGTCGTGTGGTGGTGGCCCACTCATATAAAATCATGTAGCGAAGAGAAACACTCTACAGATGGGGGACAGGGAAGCCTGAAGAAGAATGGTGGCTAATGAGGATTTAATTCGCACTTGAATAGAACCATATACATGTTGATTCGGTGATGGCGATGGTGGCGATGATGATTGCTATTTTTGTACAAAGTATGAATAGTTAAGAATAAAAGGATTTTGCAAATTCCAATTTGCTTAGAAGTTTATGAGGATGTGAAAGCACTAGAATCCTCATGGTTGTTAGTCAGTATCGTGATATATGATGATATAATAATATTGGAGGTGTGTAGAGATCAATTCTGTAGTTTTGCACGTATTTATAGTTGTTGTAAACATTGGAAATTTTTTATACATTTGAGAGGTCTATTCAAATGAAATTTTCTTCTCACTGGTCACTCAATGCTTGCAGTTGGGAGATGAGATCTTTTGCCAGAAGTGCAATTTAGAAATGATTAAAATTTCGTTTTCATTGTAATTCGATTCATCTTGATAATTTAATCGATGACTTTAGTACAGATGCGTTAACTTGATTACGCGCATGTATGAAGTTAATTGTTGAGCTAGGCGCCATGCCGGCATTATAGAAATTGAAGTAAGGCATATGTTTTGATTGCCAATTATTACTCTGAAATATATTGAATAGTTGAGTTACAAATAAAATGATGGACGCATATGAGTAATCAAAAGATTGTAAGTTAAAGAAATACTACATATTTATCTTTTAAAAAACTAGCCAGTACTGATTATACATAGTATTAAATAATTTGAGTAGGAATGTTTAAAACGCAATCAGCCAAATGACTTTATTTATTACATGTTGACGTAATTTGCTGTCGGTTTGTTTTCTGTGTCTGTTGTAAAAAATTCCAATAATCTATAATGGCTTGATCTGTTGTCGATGGAATATGACATGTCTATTAATGATTTGATTACTCTCTTCAATTTGACTTGAATCTAAATTTTACAATCTTATCATCTTCCGTAATCATGCTTGCACATGCGTAATATTGCGCAAATGAATGGGTGACCAAAACCAAACAGCCAAATTCTAAGATTCCACATAACCGCTGACGAATAATTCCCCATTTTACGTTTAACAAACTACCAAACTACTGACAATAAATGAGTTGTTCAGCACAGTTGTCTCAAACCCCATTTATGTTATTACCATTACTGTCGTCATTAAGTCGACTCTTAACTTCTCATGATTTGATCATGGATCATAACGGAAATTTGTAGAGGCCATGTTGTATTGGCAGATGAATAGGCTGGGACAAACTAACACGATGACTTGGCTTCTAACTTTTGGATTACGTTACAGAACAAATTGCATAGTTTATTCTTTACAACGCAGTAATATTGGTTTGATGTCTTTGAAATGACCAGTACGTATGACCACTCGCCATTCATTGCCAAATTTCACGACACGGATAAGCAATCTGTCGCAAACTGTGTTGCACACAGAGAAACATATTGGATATTTGGGATAATTTACGCAAGTCGAAAGTTAACAATTGTACGTAACACTTTTGAGATGACACGTTTTATCTGGTTCAACTACAAAGTGAAAGCGGAAGTAGTTAAATCTTACCTTTAGCGAAGCCAAATCAATATCATCCAGCGAACAATTGATGTTTCCCGCCATTTTGAGCAGCTTGATAGTTTCCAAACTTTACAACCAAAAATTTCTCTCCTTTCCTTTTTAGCTCTCCAAGCACTGAGCAACAATCACGAATAACTTCACTACATTCATCTTTTGGGAAAGTCAAATTACATGGAATCTTTATTGCTTCCAATCCAATATCCCACTTCCCTTCGCTTTCCCAACTTTTAATCAGGAGGATCAAACAAAGTGGACTCCACAGTCTTTCTCATTGTACTACATGGGTAGTATTCTCAGCACATATAATTGTTTAAAAAAAGACACAAAATGTTTCTTTTTTTGTCACAAACCAACTACTACCACTTCCTACTGAAACTACTTTATCTTCTCCAAGAATGTCTCTGATTTACTTTGATTTCATGATACTCCCCTTCAACCTTGTTCCTTTTCCCTCTCCACAGTTATCTTCTCTTCTCCAATTATCCCTAAATATTTCGAAAAAAAATATGGGCTAGGTTTTTTATTCTCCCTTTTCAGCCTGTCTTGAATAAAAAAAGGGAAATATTATATTACTACATTGAACAGAGTTTAACTCCACTTCTCCTTCCCTGCCTTTTGCTCTGTAGTCTGTATACTCTCGAAACTCTATATCATTGTACTTGTTTTTACACAGTGTAAATAGACAGAGAGACTCACACGCAAACAGACCCAATCCATGAATTCAGCACCACCACCATACCACCACAGCCATATACATTAGGCCTTTTTCTCTCTGTTGGGCTTTCGAGGAGCAGATAGACTCTCTCACATTCTAAACCTTCTTCGTTTTGAGTCGTGTGTTACTCTTCTGGTTACGACAATGATGGTGATGAGCCCTAATACTTGCACGTATCAAAAGGGGAAAAAAGAAAGAAAAACCGTATAAAACAGTCTGTCAGAGTTTCTGGTATAAAATAAACATTCAGCCGAGTTCTTTATCCGCTCTATACTCAGTGTATACACAGGAGAGAAAAAAAGGAGGAAGGGAAATACAAAAAAAACTGATGTACAAACATATAAGGATCACATTAGCACACTAAACATCTACCTATGTAATATGAATCATATACTTAAATATTCTAAAAAGAAGGATAGTTTTTTTCTCTCTCTCTTTTAGGGATAGATATAGACATATAGGTACAATGAACATAAATAGAGAGCCAAGTTTTAGTACGCGAATCCTTCTCTTACTTTACATATGGGCTTTATCTCTCAGCTTTATCTTATTTTTGCTTATAGAACTTGGTATGGAGGATAGAAATGATGTTAAAAAACTTCTTCTCTCCTTCTTCTGCCGATATAAAAAGAAAAGCATTATATGGACATCTGAACGAAGAGCAGATATAGGCTATGATATTCTAAATCGTCTTCGTTTTGAGTCGTGTGTTACTCGACAATGTATGTTATATGCACAATATGCACATAGTTTATTCTCCTCTTCTGGTTATATTCTGCTCTGGCTGTACAACGTGAACCCGTGAATAACATCCTTTGCGAAACTGCTTGCAGTATTGTGCATAGTCTGTAGTAGTAGGAGTGAGTAGGAAGAAGCCCAGAACGAAGAGTGAGAAAACATGATGTTGATGATGAGGACCGTTTCATATAAACATTCACAACACATGCTGTACTTATGGAGAGAGAATGATGATCCAAACCCTAGTACAACAGCATGGCTCTCAGAATATATGGATGAATAGGATTACTTTACATCATATAATAGTAAAGTAACGTAGCGTTTTGGATCTCTCGGCTCTGTTGGTGTGAGTGGAGCCGAGTGTGAGCTAGATACGATACACTGTATACAATATATATGATTGATTTGCTCTGGTCTTTGAACTTGCTTTTTCTTCCTTGCAATTAAATCTGTTGAAAAAAAGTGAGTAAGCAGAAAAGTCTGTACTGACTGTGGTGGTGGTGGCGAGCTGCTCCGTTTACATGAGATTACCACACTTATCAACAATGAATTTTATCCCTGTATAATGTTTGGATTTACATGGGTCTGAAAAATATTGAAATGTGTGTTTCCTCCAACTCGTATGCAACAAGAATGCAGTAAAATACTGAGAACTGTTGTGGGCTCGGGCTTAGTCATGTCATCATCATGTCAAAGCTGTACAGACACACAAGTGCAAAAGTAGGGTCACACAATTCTACAGTTTGCAATGCAAGAGGAGGATGGATGACGCTCATCATATATATAAACGAGCAATATGCAAATTAATGTCATGACGGGACAACATCTAAACTACAGTCATATAATATG